>PVHX01005791.1:35285-108593 GCA_004024805.1 Geosciurus inauris
ATCCACTTCACTGAGTTTTATTTCCTCATTTTTTTTATTGGTGAACTATGGTTGTACATGTTGATTGGACTTTTTGTTCCATATTCATACATGAATACAATAGAACAATATAATTTGGCCAATATCACTCCCCAGCACTTCCCTCCTCCCTCTCTGTCTCCCATCCTTCCGAGTATCTTCTTGATATGGAGCTAGGAAGGATTCCTTAACTAAGACACTTTTAAGCAAAAACTATAAAAGAAAAACTGTATTTTATATTATAGTTAAAATTTTCCATAGACCAAAATACAAAGATTTTTTAAAGACACAAATTGGGAGAAGGTACTTACAATGTAACTAAACTACAAAAACTTTGTTTAGAATTTAAAGAACCTCTAAAAACCCACAGAAATCATTTTTTAAACTTAATGTTCTTTTTTTTCATAAAAGAACACAAATAGTTAATATGTACAGTTACATGCTACATAATGACATGTGGTCAATGATGGTATCCTGTAAGATTATAACTCCTAGGGACATTAGTGACATTGTGTAAGTGCAATCTACCATGTCCATACAATGATGGAATTGCCTAACTACACACTCCTTGGAACATATCCCTGTCATCAAGTTAGGCTCGACTGTACATGAAAGCATCAGCAACCTCACTAGTAATCAGGGCGATGCAAATAGAGACTAAAAATGAGATTCCATTCAATAGGCAAAAGTTGTTAAACCCATAATATCATGTCTGTGTACAAATGACAGTGGAAAATTTCCTACTGGATCATTTTAAATTTTAAATTCTTACCAAAAGCTCTTAAACAGTTGCAAACAATTTCCAGTAAATTTCTAGTAAATCTGAATATTAAAAAAAATTTTCAAAAAGACATTTCAACTTAAATTCTTATATGTTCAATGAGTCTTCTACATGATATTGTCATTGTGATTTAAAAACACTGAAATAACCATCATACAAATCCAAGAGATGTTGAATGAAGAAAGAAAATTGCAAAAATATAATGACAGATTATATCTTTATTGTTTAAAAATTTTGGGAAGTGAATTCATTTTTACTGTTAACTTAAAAAAGGTGAAACATAATGTCCCCCATGTACACCTATAGGCTCTATGAAGAGACAGCAGAAGGACTATGAGCACATCTGTCCAAAGTAGGCTGACCACACCCTGCTACTTCTGTGGAAGAGGTATCCTTATGCCACCAGGCCTTTGGCAGGAATCACCAGGGCAGTACTGGCAGCTCCTGGGCCCTCAAAGCAAGTGCCTTCCTGCTATCTGCAGGAGTTTGGGGGTGGGGGGAGGTTGGTTGTTTGTTTTGTTTTTCTTTTTTTGCAGGTAAGTCTTAATGGGGTGAAGAAACTGTAAAATGTTAAAAAGGAAATAGGAAAATCTTCATGACGTTAATCTTAGCAATGATTTCATGGATATAACACCAAAAGCCAAATTAGACAAATGGGACTACACCAAAATAAAAATCTTCTTCATAGCAAAAATACCAATCAACAGTAAAAAGGGAAACCTATAGGAGAAAATATTTTTCAAACCATGTGGCTGATAAAGGATTCATCATATTCAAAATGTATAAGTAACTTAAGCAACTTAACAGCAAAAAGCCAAATAACCCAATTTTAAAATGGCAAAAGATTTGAATAAAATTTCCTTTAAAAAATTTTTTAAATGGCCAATATATTTATAAAAAAATGCTCAGTGTCGTTAATCATCCGGAAAATGCAAATCAAAACCACCATGAGATACTACCTCCTACCTGTCAGGATGGATATCACAAAGTACACAGACAGGCACAGAGAGAGAGAGAAGAATTAGTGTTGGTGAAGATGTAGAAAAGCTGGAACACTTGGACACTATTGGTTGAAATTCAAAATGTGGTCACTATGGAAAATAGTACAGTGGTTCCTCAACAAGTTTAAAGAACTACCGTGGCAGTTCAATGATGTAAGACGCAATCGCAGTAGCCCCCACCGTGTGCCTCTGGGAATTGAAGTTTCCAAAGGAGGACTCACCAGACTATCGAGAACACACAAGAGGGGCTTTCTGAACGAACTACTACGTTCCCCATCAACTCAGTTTGAAACATCAAATAATGTCAGCTGAAATGTCACCAGCATTTGTTGAGACTTCTAATGTTGAAAGGAAGCAAGACTTAAGTGAAGATCAGAAAAAAGAGAAACCAAGATCAGATGAAGGGATTGAACCGGTATCTAAACGACCAATGAAGAAGCTAATAAAACAAACAATGGGAAGAGCAACGAGAACTTCACAAACCAAAGCGGAAAGAAAATGCAAGAGAAAGAAATTAGAGCAACAGTATCAACTGGAATCAAACTCAGAAGGAAATGACACAAAACGTGTTCGAAGACATGTTGTTCATAGTAAACTACGCCTTATTGACTGTAGCCTTGATGATTTGATGATATTAAAGGACATTAAGAAACTTCATGGGGCTGGGATTATGGCGCAGTGGTAGCGTGCTTGCCTAGCACGAGTGAGGCACTGGGTTTGATTCTCAGCACCACATAAAAATAAAATAAAGATATATATATAAAAAAAAAAAGAAACTTCATAAGCAGATCCAACGATGTTATGCAGAAAACCCATGAGCACTGCATCCTGTGCAGTTGTCTTTGACAAGCCATGGAGGCCAACTAAAAAAGAACATGGATGAAAATGACAAAGGATTAGGTCAACTGGAAGGATGTCCACATTAAACCAGAGCACTATAATGAATTCATAAAAAAAGATGATCTGATTTATCTTACATCAGATTCACCTAATCTACTAAAGGAATTAGATGAATCAAAGGCATATGTGAGTGGAGGATCAGTGGATCACACAATCATCATAAGGGATTCACATATAAACAAGCATCAGATTTGGGAATTGATTATGCACGGCTCCCTCTTGGAAGTTTTGTGAAGATGAATCGTTGAAAAGTTTTGGCAGTTAATCATGTATTTGAGATTATTTTAGGATCCCTGGAAACAAGAAACTGGCAAGAAGCATTTTTCACTATCTTACCCCAAAGGAAAGGAGATGTTCCCACAGACAAAGCCTGTCAAAGTTCTTCCCAAGAGAAGCAGTCTGCCGTGGTTGAAGATGGATCAGACAGTGATTCCAGTGAAGAGGAATATAGCAGAATGAACCAGAGTCACCACATAAAGATAAACAACAGGATAAGGAAAATAGTACTGAATCTGTAATGCAGTCTGCACCACACTAACATCACCTGTTTTTCTTTTATTAAGGAAAAATTAGAGAAAGTGAGGTGCTTCATAGGATATTCAAATTGGAAAAAAAATTATTTTCTCATTTCTTTTGTGAATTTTAAAAACTCTTTGGAGCTAAATGATAATGAAAAGCCCTTTAAACTCTGTAAGAATTTTTTGTTTATGTGTAAGATTTTAACTTTGTATCGCTTTTTAAATGGCTAAGCCTCAAAGAAGAGTTTTAGAGAATTTTATTTCATTGGCATACCCTACTTCTCTTTTACTTGCTGGAATGTCCTCTTCAGAACGTGCCTTTCAGCTCATATCAATGGCCCTTATGTTTATATCAGTGTCTTTCTAATCTGTTGTGTATTTATTTGTGGGGGCAGGTATTTGTAAATGTTCTATAAGTCTGTTAAAATGTTATATATGAGAGTTTATCCTCCATTTGCAGCTTTTATATTCATTTTATTCAGTTCAAATATATACAGTAATCTTAGGAAGAAATATTGGTTTGCTACTCAGTAATTCCTTTCTTTTGGACTGTGGAGTGCACACCTGTGCCTCCTTTGTGGCCTTTTCATGGTTCTGAAGTAATCCAAAACAGTAGAAAATCTCTTTAATTCATTTGCTTAATTCCTATAATGGTAACAAATTATGTCAATTATAAAATTGAATTTTTGCAGGCTAGATTATAAGGCTGTTACTTTTGAAGGACCAATTTTGTCTTTACCTGATTTAAAACATAACAGTCCTTATGAGCTATCTGTTCCTTACACATATTAAAAAAAAAAAAAAAAAACACTTGTTGGATTTTAAGGTGAATATTGTGCATCTGTCTATCATACAAAAATATTCAAACTAACATAAATGTATGTTTCTGTAAATAACATGTGCATGTATAAAAATATGCATGCAATGGTCTGTCTGTTTATATCATGTGTGGTTCTGTTATTAACTGATGATAATAGATTGATTTGCATTATTTGCGTAGTTGTATTAAACACACTAAGAGCAATTTGATTTCATTAACACAAAAATCCATAACTAAACATTCATTTGGAAAGGTTGGCAAGGGAGCATGGGGCAAAAAGAAACTGTTTTAGCTTATAGAGAAGTAGAGAAGTTGTGTTTAAAATAGAGTTATTGTTCTCTGTTACAGCTAAAGATGTCAGGAACTTTCACTGAGCTTTGGTAAAGTAAGTTTCTTATCTTTTTTTTAATATGTGAAAGTTATACTTAACAATTACATAACATGTATAAGTTATATTAACTTATATACACATTTAGTAGGAATTTTATTGTAAAATTGATGTTTACTATTTTTGTTGCTTTATTCTTAGTAATCTTTTATAGTCAGTCATTTTAAAGTAAAATCTGTAAGCAAGATATGTCAATGAAGAAAAGCCATACACTTCTAAAAGAAAAGAAGAAGAACAACAACAACAACAACAACTACTACCATATAATCCAGAAATACCACTTTGGGATATATTATCCAAAAGAATTAAAATCAGGGCCTGAAAGAATATATGCACACACACATTCAGTGCAGCTTTGTTCACAATAGCCAAGATATAGAAACAACCATAGACAGATGAACAAAGAAAATGTAGTTTACAGAGACCAAGGAATATTGTTCAGTCCTTAAAAATAAAGAAATCCTGTCATGTGATAAGATTGATGGACCTCTAGGATATTAAGCTAAGTGAAATAACAGTCACAGGACAAATACTTTGCAATTCCACTTATATGAGGTATTTCAGGTAGTTGGACTCAGAAACAGAGTAAAATGGTCATTTCCGGGGACAAGGGGGAGGGGGAAATGGAAAGTTGCTGTTAACTAGATATAAAGTTTCAGCTACCAAGATGTGTAGTTTCTAGAGATCTACTGTACAGCACTGTACCTATAGTTAACAATACCGTTATGCATGTATTATGTATTTTTTAATTTGTTAAGAGAATAGAACTCATAAGAAGTGTTCTAACCACACACACAAATAAAAAGAACAAAAGAAAGGAGGAACTAGTAAAACCTGGAGATGAGCAATATGTCTGTTACCTTGATTATGGAGTACACGTATGTATAAATTCATACAATTGTACACATTAAATATATATAGTGTTTGCATATCAATTATACCTCAATAAAGCTGCTTAAAAATATATGGACTTTTTAAATCCACATCATGTAACTTTAAAAACTCAAAACTAACATAATATATTACTTATTGGCATATCCATGATAACAATATTAGAGATGAAAACAATACACATCAATTTCAATACGGCAACCACTTCTGAAGAAAGAAGAAAGTGGCATGGGAAAGCAAGAACCTTCGTACCTATAATCTTTCATTTTTATAAAGATTTGAACAGCAAAATGCCAAATTATATTCATATAGAGGTGATATTTCATGGAATTATTTACATATTAGAAACTTTTATAGCTAAAAAATCATTAACACATTGTGTTTATTTTATATGAAGAAAAGCAATGTTTTGTAAAGCAACAATAGTGTGAGATTGCAGGGAAAGCATGGATTCTGGAATCAAACAACCTGGGATTAAGGCCTAGCAATTATCTTAGTCATTTAACCTCCTTTGGCCTCGGTTATATCATCTGTAAAATAGGAACAATAATAATAACATTGATCTCCCAGGGTTATTGAACAATGCCCATGTGTTAATATATTTTTTAAGAAAACAGAGGCAATGAGAAGCCACTTGAGTTTCTCAAAAGCAATACCATCAGGCATGAGTTCTATATATCAGTATATTCTTACAGAAAGAGGAAATACAAATTGGGAAAGGCAGAAACAAGGAAAAGTTCCCCAGGCAGCAAGCTACTGTTGTAATTCAACCAAGAGGCTTTCAAGAAGTGGTCTGAATGAGGAATTTGGAAGAGGATGCTCCTGCCCCAAAAGATATTGAAGGACTTTCTCAAAAGCACACATGCACGCAACATGCAAGCATGTAACTGCTAGTAACAAAAGAATCTCTCTTCCATGCTTTCTTTCTGGAGTTAATGGTCCAGCTGGAGCTCTGTCTGAACTGATAAAAGATTCAGGGCCTCTAACTTTTTGAGGGTAATGCCCAAATTGTGCTTCAGTGAATCTATTTGAGCAAGTTTCCTATCCTCATATTCAAGGCAATCAATTGTGGACATGGAAATTTCAGTCTGAAAATTCTATTCATCTTATTAGCATTTCCATATTTGCCTACTAAATTTAGGCAGGAAATTGAAATAAACTGACTCATCCCATTGCATTCTGCCCTTACAATTGGAAATCAAGCAGGCCATGCATTTTCCTCATTAATGATTAACTGGAATACAGCTTCAAATCCTAGCATTAAACAGACATTAGGCTTTTGCAAAGACATTAAAAACATGAAAAACTCATCAGAAATCCTTTTATCTCCATTTCTTCATCTTTTACAAGAGACAGGAAAATGTACCAAAGGCAACATGAACGATTTAATTTTAAGATGCTTTCCATTTTAACTATGTTTTGGGGGACTGGGAGTGATTTGGTGTTTTCATAGCTTACTACCAGGATCAATTTTATCTTTCCAAGCACAGTTCCCGGAGTCATGGAGCTGAGAGTCTGCTTACTGACTTTTTAAAAAATACGATTCCAAAAAAATTTCCTAACTGCAGTTCACTCAAAAGACAATGCATTTGATTTTCTGCGTGAGCTCTGGTCTGGTCTGGCTCAGTAGTAACTGGAGTCCACAGCCTCAGGAGTAAGTCTAATGGCTGATAGTCCAGAAGGGCCTAAGTTGAGATTGCTACACTATAGGGTCCACAGAACAGCAAGTCCCAAACACAGACCCCTTCCACACCTCTTGTTGTGTCATATCTGCTGACCTCTTCTGAAAGGACTGAGGAAGGAGACCACTTCCTAAGGAGAAGGGGAGCAAAGCCACTTTGCAAAGGGGTGGGCGTAGGGAAAAGGAAGAAATGATGGCCATTTCTACAAGCAGAGTGGAAAATTGGTATCACCTGACATGTAATTCACAAAATAAAATAAAAATTGACCAGCATTACTAAAAATAAGACAATGCATTTTGCATAATGAAAAATAAAAGTTGTTAGATACAAACATTATGGCAGCTTAGTTCAAGTCCATACCACTCTGAAATTAACAAAACCATAGGCAAGTGATGCTTTTCACATCTTAGGTGTAAATGGCATAAATCTACTAAAAAATCACAAGCTTGTTTATAAAGATGAGGCCACATCTCACAGGAACCAGAATGTGCTGATCCCTTCCATGAGGGTTATTGAACCTTAGTATAAGCCAGGTGCTGCTAATTGCTGAAGGAGCAGAGATGAGTGAGAGGTAGTACCCTCTCTCAAAAATGTTATGATCTAGTTGAAGATAAGAAGACACAGAGAGCTAGGCATGCAACTCAGTGGTAGACCATGTGCTTAGCATGTATTAAGCCCCAGGTTTGATCTCTAGCACCCACACCGCCAAAAAAGGAAATGCATATAAAATTATATATGAACATGTCATTAAGGATAGCTAATGATTAAACATGTACACTCTAGTGTACATTTCTATTTACATGCATTTATTAACTCATTTTGGTCCTGATAACAACCCTAATAATTCATATGCATCTAGAAATTCAAATCAGAGCATCAGTTCTCTCTCCTTCAAAGTAAGGCTCTGCTTTTACTTTACTTTGCATATTAATCTTATTTTCTTCTGCCATATACAGGCTTTTTCATGGGCAAAAAGAGCCCCAGCAGTCCAGGTCTGCATTCCTATGACTTGAATCCAAAAGGGAGACATTCATCATCCATATTAGTTTTAACAGAAAAACCCCAGGGCAACTTGAGGAGAGGGTTGGATGTTACACATTAGGATCACATAGAATGGGAAAAGATTTTCCAAATGGGAGCAGGGAAAGAAGGGTGGGAAAACAGCTGGGAAGAACGGTCAGGCACCATGAGCAATGTCTAGTTCAATCTTTGAAGCAATAAGAGAGCGACTCAAAGTTGTAAGTAGAAGATGGATATGTCTCTAATCATCCATCCAGTGAATGAACTTTGCCCAATGACCAGAATCTGGTTCATGCTACAACACAAGTAAACCTTGAGGACACTATGAAAGAAGTCACTCACAAGAAGACACTGTGTGATTCCATACATGTGAAGTATCTAAAGTAGTCAGATTCAGAATAAGTACAATAATGGTCACCAGGGGCTGGGGGAAGAGGGAAGAGGTTCAATGGGTATGGAGTTCCAGATATGTGAGGTGAAAAAATTCTGAGATCTGTCTCACAACAATGTGCATATACTTAATATGATTGAAACATACACTTAGAATGTTTAAGATGGGCTTTTTAAGAAGAACATAAATATCCACAAATTTAAAAAAAAGAATTTCACAAGGAACTCTTACTCTGTAACCCTGAAATCACTAAGAATCTAACATCATTTAAAGACTGACCAACCATACATCGACGCTTCTTTATTTTTTTTTATTTGTTTTTACTTACAGATGCAGTTACAGGTTCTCAACTTGCTTCCAATAAACTCACTCAACCAAATCTGTTCAGATGCAAGCAGGCAGTATGATAAAGTTGTTTTCCCTAAAGATTTTTGGTTCAGGGTTTCAAATTATTAATTACTACTGATGTCAAAACTAGCAGTACTTGTTTACTATTTTTAATTAAACATTTTTTAAATAAGAACATTTCCCCATACCGAGGAATCATTTGGAGGTCTTCCCTAGAATAAGATCAAACACACTTCTCAAGGTCTTTTACACAGAGAATGCTAACTCTAAACCTATGCAATGGCGCAGGCGTGTAATCCAGCAACTTGGGAGGCTGAGGTAGGTGGATCACAAGTTCAAGGTCAACCTGGGCAATATAGTAAGACCTGTCTCAAAAACATAAAAAGATAAAATAAAGTGATAACACTAAAACTAGTAACATTTAAGATAAAAAATATGATATTCATGTGAACAGAATGTTCTTGGCTTCAAACAAGAGGTGAAAAATTTATGAAATGGCTTTTCTACAATATGCAGACCTTTTCTCTGGTTCTTTATTTCTAAACAGGGGACCTTATCCATCTTATTTTACCTTCTAAACTCATGACTAAATTTTCCACTCTTAAGTGGAAAATAGGGAAGAATATGCAGTTTCAGAAAGTCATTCCCAACATTTCAGACATAAATTACACACACCAAACCTTGTCCACAAGGCTTTAGTCCCAGCCTTTCTTGATTGACTGGTTTGTTGTGATGCTGGGGATTGAACCCAGGGCCTTGTGCATGCGAGACAAGCACTTACCAACTGAGGTATATCCCTAGCCCTAGTCACAGCCTTTCTTCAACCTCAGCACTGTATAATTCTGTGGTTTGTGTAGCCTATGTAATGTGCTGTGCTTTTTTTTTTTTTAATTTAATTTTTTAGTTGTTGGTGGTTCTTTATTTTATTCATTTATTATTTATATGTGGTGCTGAGGATCGAACCCAGTGCCTCATGCATGCTAGGCAAGCGCTCTACCACTGAGCTACAGCCCCAACACCTGTGCTGTGCTTTTAATGTTTATTTTTAAGACTAATAATTCAAAGGAATTACATAAACTATGCAGTTTTAATTGTACAAAACTTATCTGTGCATCTTGCCTAGTAAGCACGTAACACAGTGACAATTTGTGTTCATACTTCAAATCAGTATCACAAAAGGGTCTGTCTAAGCTCTCTCCTGGCATCAACAAAAATGTATTCAGGAAACAAATTCCGGGAGCTGTGTTGGAAATCCATGGAAGAAATGTTGGAGATGGCTAAGTAGAAGCATAGGTGTCCTTGCAATGAAATGGTCTCCTTTTGCTGCTCTCTGTCTTTTATTCTCTAAGATAATTCAATTGATTCATTCATTTAACATTTATTAAACTCTAAGCTAAAGACCTTGGTGCTAGAAGTATAGTAATACATATAAGAACTATGAAGAGTCTGGGATTTTCTCCTACATGCAAGTTAACAAGTTATCCTGCCACTATATAATGGACACTAGCAGAAGGCACAAGGCTTGTGGTTCTTGGACAAAGGACAGCTAATTCCTCACAACAATAGCAGTAATCAGTATCTTAACACTCGTACCACTTTCCTAAATTCAATGTGAAGCTCCCCAAGGACATATAACACCTGCATCTGCAGTGGTGTGCACTGTGAGAAGAAGCCAAAGTTTTAAGAACCAAAATATTTTTTAAAATATATTTTTAGTTATAGATGGACACATACCTTTACCTTTTTTATTTATTTTTATGTGGTGCTGAGGATCGAACCCAGTGCCTCACAGGTGCTAAGCAAATGCTCTACCACTGAGCTACTACCCAGCCCCCAAGAACCCAAATATCTTATTAGGAGAAGCATATCAACTTGCCTTCTCTTTGTCCTGGAGTAAGACATGATTTTCATTATACCGAACAGTAAACAAACATCTATTTGCTCCTCTATCTGCCAACACTGTTGGCTAAACACCCCTGAAAGAGTAGGACAGAACAAAGGAAATCAGTGTCTTTTTTTATGAAACAGACTATATATTGGGACAATTGTCTTCCCAAAATATAGTCCTTGCCCCCAAGGAACTTTGAGTCTAAAATAGGGATCAGAACTGTTAAAATAACAATTACAAGGTGGCATGTAAAATGAGAGGATATATCCAAGACATCACGGGACCATCAAGGATGAGCTCTTACCAACCAAAATTGTGGAAAGGATCATTCAGAGATGACTTCTCAGAGAACCTAAATGCCAGGGTTGATTCTGAAAGAAGAAATAAGAAGGAGCAGAAACAGGAAGAAATCAAGATCATTTAACCAGCAGTCTGCAAAATCAAAGGAGATAAGGACAGTTGGCTACAAGCAGAAGATTGCAAGAAATGGGAATTGTGGAAGCTTCAAGCAGAAGGCAAAGGTGATGGAAGATGAATTGAGACCTAGAGTTTGGAGGGCTTTTGCTATCTTGCCAAGGAACTTAATCTTGGCCCGATGGAGTCTGGAAGCCACTGTAGGGCATAAGCCAATGTTAAATTTACACTGGACACATCACTAAGAACAGAAAAGGGTCCATGCCTCTGGCTTATGATCGTGATTTGGATAAGATACAGCAGACCTCCGGTAATCTCCTGCAATCATGACAATGTGTATAATTGCCATGGATTATCCTTGCCTGTGTGTCTTTAGTAATGGAGGGAGGGGCTGTTTGCGCTGCTCTTTCAGTCCTGATAAATGTGCTTTCGCTCTTGCCGTCAGCCTGTCTCCCAGAGTGCACTGTAACTGTGTTTCTAACAGCATACTTATCAACTCCACTGTCTTGGGAGTAGTTTTATAACCTGTTCCCTGGAGTTCTACAGTCAATCATGAAGGTAACCAATTCAGCATATTTCTATAATCTAATTTAACCTCCAACAAATACTAGCATTGAAAATAATGGTGAATTTCCTGACACCTTCTGTTTCCCTTACTGTGGTTCTCCAGGGCTATTTCAGCATGTGTTGTTGATGGGAGCCAGGGACGTGGTGAAAGTGTGCAGACACCATGGTCTCCACAGCTAAAGAGAAAAAAGAACAAAACATTTTCTCATGAAAATGCAAGGGTAACCAGTAGAGTAGAGGAAGGTGACCAGATTCAAAATTATCTCTAGAGAGAGTACCAGTTTTAGAAGTTTATAAAACATATTTTGCAGAATAATATGTATAAAATAAAGTACATGGCTTTATTTTTTGTACCAAGGCTTGAACCCAGAGGTGCTTAACCACTGACCACGTCCCTAGTCCTTCTTATATTTTGAGGCAGAATCTCGCTAAGTTGTTTAGGGACTTGCTAAATTGCTGAGGCTAGTTTTGAACTTGTAATCCTCCTGCCTCAACCTCTGGAGTCACTGGGATCACAGGTTGCATCACCATGGCTGTAGTATATTAATCTTAAGTGCAGATCTTGATGAGTTTGCACACTCCTTTACATTCATATAACTGTCTCTCAGATAAAGAGGCAGGACATTTTCAGTACCCCAAGAGATTCCCTCATTTCTCTGCCCAATCATTACCTTCCACACCCACTCAGAGGTGGTCATTCTTCCAGCCTCAACACTACAGATTAGTTTTGCCTGTTCTTGGACTTTGTCTACATGGAACCATACAATACATACTGTCTTGGGTCTGACTTCTTTCAGTCAACATAGAACACGTGAGATTCATCTATGTTTTTCACATTCGAATAGTTTCTTCCTTTATTACTTTGTAATGTGCTATTGAATGAATATTCAACATTTTCTATTATCCATTCTCTGTTGATGGACATTTGGATTGTTTCCAGTTTGGGGTCATTATGAAAAAAATGTTTTGTTTTGAATATGCATGTGCTTTATGTACTAATTTCTCTTGGGTAAATATTTGGCCTGAAATTGCTGTGTCATAAAATAGTTATAGGTTTTAGCTGTAGCATTTTGAAGCAGGATTTTAAAACAGCACCAAACTTCTAAGTTCAGTCAAACCTAACCTGACTCTAATTCTGTAGGCTAATTGCAGCATCATTAATTTAGGAAATATTTGTTTAGCATCCATGGATATGGGAGTGATATTGTAATGATTAATTTTATGTGTCAACTTGACAGGGCCAAAGTGTACCCAGATAGTTTGTAAAACATTAGATCTAGATATGTCTGTGGCCATGTTTCTGAAAGAGATTAGCATTTGAATTGGTAGGCTGGGTAAAGAAGTTCTACCATGGATGTGGGAATCGGCCAATCCACTGAGGTTCCAGATGCAAATGAGGACAAGCTCACCCTCTGCTTCAACTGGAACGGCCATCTCATTCTGCCTTCAGACACTGGTGCTCCTTGTTCTCCCACTTTGGCACTCAGACTTGGACTTATACCATCAGTGTCCCTGGTTCTAGGCCCTCAGGTTTGGACTAGACCTAAAGCACTGGATTTCTTGGGCCTCAGTCTCCACATGGCAGATCATGAGACTTCTCAGCTTCCATAACTACATGAGCCAATCCATCATAACAAATATCTTTCTATATATCTATATATCTCCTATTGTTTCTGCTTCTCAGGAGGACCCTGACTAATTACAGGATTATAACAATAAATAAGGCAGATGTGAGCGTTAAGCCTTCATGAGCATTATCATTTAGGTGGACATTAAACTAGAAATTAGAACATGAGGAGCATTATGAAGGGAAAGGGGAAGTCACTGTGGGAGCTTGAAACACAGATTCTGCCTGGTCTTAAGTTGAGGGATTCCCCCATGTCTACTAGAAGTTAGCTTTCAAACCAAATGGGCAAGAATGAGTCAAGATAAAGGTATTCTCAGTTCTATTTGCAGTTTTCCCATCCAGCAGCTTTGTGACTTGAGGCAAATCCCTTCTCTTCTTAGATCTCATCTGCAGGAAGAATACCATCTTACAATTGTAAGAAACTGAATGGTTCATCATAAGTTATATGAAGAAGTGAGTTTGCAATCTAGTCACTGATTACACAAATACGCCAGCAGAGAAATAAGCCAGGCAAGGAGTATTGATGATTTTCTGCCCTAAAAAATATTCTTATTTATTCCTTTATGTGCAAGTGAAGTAACAGAAAACTCAGTTCCCCTGGAAAAAAAAAATTATCTGTATTTTTCTATCTTTGGCTATAAAGATACATGTCAAATTCATAGGAGATTATCATTCACTTATAGGGTCTTTATATAACAGCCTAGAAGATTTTTATGATTACTAAATCAGATTCAAGTACAAGATCATTCTGACAGAAGGCACCCTCTTCACAACTTAGGATGTGATGTGTGCCCTCAGATTACAAAGTAGTCATGGACACGCCTGGGGTCCCTGAGACCAGGGGATCCAGGAGGTTGACATTATTTTTATAATTATTTTAAGATATTCTTTTCCTTGTTCACTCACATTCTCTCATGAGTATAGAATGTAATTTTCCAGAGGCTACGTGACATATGATAATCACAAGAGATTGAAAGTAGAAACAGATGTGAAGATCCAGCTGTTTTCTGGTAAGCCAGACATTAAAGAGATTTATAAAAATGTAAAACATCACTTTTTAATTAATATTTTGTTTTAAAAAATTGTTACTGTTCATTGAAATGTCTATTTATAAATTATAAACATTTCTCAGTTTTGTTTTCTAGTTTACAAAGACAAATAGATACATCTCAAGTAAACAAAAGCTCTTTAGGGTCTTTAATCATTCTTAGGATGAAAAGCAGCCCTGAGGCCAAAGAGTCTGAGAACTTTTGGTATTATTAAAGGAGAAGGAGCAGGATTTGAGGGCTGGAACAGAGAGTGAGATAAGAATTTTTCCTTTAAAAAGACCTTCTTAAATTTAACTAGAGAATTCCAAGTCATCCATACCATGATTAAAATGGAAGATTACAAATTTGCCAAATTTTGCTGATTTGGAATTGTTTTTATACATAGAATGATGGAACATTATACTTTCCAAGAACAAAACAAAAGAGTGAGGAGGGAGAAATCCGCCAGTCCCTGCACAATGTGCCTTCGGGGTATCATGGAATGGCAAGTCAACATTAAGTGGCGTTTTCTCCTAAGCAAGTCACATTTCAGCAGCAATTTAGCTTTAGCAAAGACAATAATAAATTCTTTCTCTAAGAAGGTCAACCATCACAGTCAGAGCTTAGACCATATAGTCATCAGAGAAGAAGAAGGCAAAGCAAGCTTTGAAAAATGTGACCTACTGTGCTTTTGCTCACCGCCCAAACCTGACCACAGTAAAGTGCTCCTGGACATTTGAAGGGTTAGGGAAGCAATTTTACCAGAATAGTTGATGAAATTCCCCATTTCTTCTCAGAACCTGCTGCAAAGACCCTTTGCCTGGGTGTTTTCAGGCATCACTGAATTTCTCTCTCCATTAAACAGAAGTCATCATCAATGCAAATGAATGGCCCCCTAATCCACAAATTAAAGATTGGGAATTTAGAATAGAGGTACCATCCAAAGAGGGTTGGAATTTCTTTTTCTTGAAACCACCTTCTATTTCTATGTCCAGGCAATAGCATAATGGCACATTGTTTTCTCACTCCATATTAGAAATTTATAGCATATATTTTCAAGTTATTACTAGTATGCATAAATATTAATTAAATGGATGGTTTCTTTTAAGATTAGACTTCATTTCACTGTAACATAAATCTTGGCCAAGTAAATATCTTCAGACATTTATGGAAGATTGTGCCCTACAGGCTGTTTTCTTGAGCTCTGCTGGGGGAGTGCAGCATCTGCTTACTATCAAGAGGCAAGGGAAAGCATGTTATGGTGACTGCTTCCTGGAGAGATAAATAGAAAGGGAAAAAAAAGCTTAATTTTCAACATCCATCCTTTGAAACCTTAAATTAGCAGCACTTTCACAATTACTGATTTGGTTGTACAATGAGAAACTAGAGCTGGGGGAAATGTGTTTCCTTTATATCATTTAAAGGGGTCAGTTACTCTGGTGGGGGACAGTATGTTAGATATTTTTACAAAACTAATTTCAAGAAACCTGAAATAGCCACATCTTTTCAAACAGGTCTGATTCTTAGGTAATTTAAGTATTGTTTTACAGCCTTTTTAGGCAAACAAAACTGTTGGTTTTATTACTTTTGGTATCAAACCAAATAAAACTCTTCTGTTTCAAAAAATCTTAAATCAGAATCTAATTAGTAGGAGGCTCTTCGTTGGTGGTCTCCTGGGCATGTGCAGGAATGTAGTCAAACATTTAGGGTACATCTGGCAAGCAGATCAAGCGTCAGTTCATTACTAAGCTGCAGTCACTGGAGTCATGGATTCTAATCCTAGGGCGAATTGCTTTCCTTGGGTTGTGTTTTAGTCAGCGTTTTTGCTGCTGCAACTGAAAGACCCAACCAGAACAACTGTAGAGAGGAAAAGGTTTGTTTAGGGGCTCATGGTTTCAGAGGTCTCAGTCCATCAGAGGCTGGCTCCGTTCCTCATGTCTCCAGGTGAGGCAGGACATCGTGGCAGAAGAGTGTGGCAGAGGGAAGCAGCTCACATGATGAACAGACAGCAGAGAGAGCAACTCTACTGACCAGATACAAATACATACCCCAAAGCCACACCCCCAATGCCCCACCTCCTCTAGCCACAATTTACCTGCCTTCAGTTGCCATCAGGAGAATAATCCACTGTTTGGGTTAAGGCTTTTGTAACCCAATTGTTTCTTCTCTGAACCTTCTTGCATTGTCTCATACACGAGCTTTTGAGCGACACCTCACATCCAAACCATAACAGGTTACACATTGGCAATATTCTTCTGATTTACACGAAGGGATACTTACGTATAAGTGAACACCCACTTTTGCATTTATAATAAGATTGTGACTTTGAAAGTATTGTGAGTTGCATGATGAAGTTTAAGCTAATATTTATAAAGTTTTTAGTATGTTACCTTTTTTCATATTAAAAAGATAAACTGAGGCATAAGAAGATTTTATAGAATTATTTGAGCAAACAGCAATTCAGGAATCAGGCAGAAGTGGCCCAGGAGCTTCACCTAAGAAACACAAGGGGAGGTTGTGTAAAACAAATACAATACTCGCAAAGAAAATACTTGCTTGGTTACAATTTTACTAGGACTTATATGGTCTATCCTGTAGTAAAGTCTTTAATTATAGAATCATAAGTTTATTGACTAATTTTGATTGGTTTGACCTTAGGTTCTGTTTTTCTTTATTACAGAAATTTATAAGAAATAGCTCAAGTTAAGTTCCACATATGTTTTCAAATTTGGCAAGGTTGAATTCACTTATGATGCCTAACTGACTGTCTGCCCTGGGATTCTTCAGACCTCTCCATTTTAACTTAAGATAATGTTCATGATATCTCATGTAAACTTTCCAACAACACTGTGAGGAAGGCTTTCTTTTTTGGTACTAGGGATTGAACCCAGGGGTCCTTAAGCAGTGAACTGCATCCCCAGCCCATTTTTATTTTTTTTTATTTTGAGATAGAGTCTTGCTGAGTTGCTTAGGGCTTTGCTAAGTGGCTGAGGTTGGCTCTTCTGGGCTTGTCATTCCTCATGCTTCAGCCTTCCAAGCCACTGGAATTACAGGCGTGCACCACTGCACCTGGCTGGAAAGGCACTTTCATTCTCATTTTGCCCAAAGGAAACCAAAGTTTCGAAGGGCCCAATAACTTGCCCACGAAAGATAAGTTAATAAATGTGAAAACCAAGACTAGAACCCCGTCCTCTCTGATGCTCCAAACCAGTTATCCAGCAAATAAGACCTTCCTGGAAAATCTATCTCATGTCTACTTATCTAAGAAGGCTCATTTTCTGGGGTCAGTTTGCTTTTCCTTGAGAAAACGAAAACCAAACAACCAAACTGGTCCTTCCATACCCTGGTCATCACTAAGCTCTGTCTTCCTCCCCCTTTTCTTTCTCTGCCCGTTTCTTTCTCCTTCTTCAGAAATAGTTCATCACTTTTCTTTATAATTATCTTAGGAAAATATCAAGCAATACAGAAAAGTACAAAGGAGAAAGTTTTTCTAAGTTAACAAAATTCTCCCAGCCAGAAATGTTTAATTCCTGAAAATCTGATGCTTCTAAAGAGTGAAATGGGAGTGGGGAAGGTTGGCGCATGCGCATAAGGCTGACGGGTTTGAAATGGCTTCGGTGTTAGCCCGGACCCGACTCAGATTGCTGCTATAGAAGAAAAACAAGTGAAGGTTTTTTTCCCCCTTGCATCATGGCTCAGTTTGGAGGACAGAAGAATCCGCCATGGGCTACTCAGTTTACAGCCACTGCGGTATCACAGCCAGCAATATTCACAACCTCAACAGGCCTTGTATAGTGTGCAACAACAGTTACAGCAACCCCAGCAGACCCTTTTAACACAGCCGGCTGTTGCATTGCCTACAAGCCTTAGCCTGTCTACTCCTCAGCCTGCAGCACAGATAACTGTATCGTATCCAACACCAAGGTCCAGTCAGCAACAAACCCAACCTCAGAAACAACGTGTTTTCACAGGGGTGGTTACGAAGCTACACGATACGTTTGGATTTGTGGATGAAGATGTGTTCTTTCAGCTTAGTGCCGTCAAAGGGAAAGCTCCACAAGTGGGTGATAGAGTATTGGTTGAAGCTACTTATAATCCTAATATGCCTTTTAAATGGAATGCACAAAGAATTCAAACACTACAAATCAGTCCCAAACCCAACCTTTACTGAAGACTCCTCCTGCCATACTTCAGCCAATTGCACCACAGACAACATTTGGTGTTCAGGCTCTGCCCCAGCCTCAGTCACTGCTGCAGGCACAGATTTCTGCAGCTTCTATTACACCACTATTGCAGACTCAGCCACAGCCTTTATTACAGCAGCCACAGCAAAAAGCTGGCTTATTGCAGCCTCCTGTTCGTATAGTTTCACAGCCACAACCAGCACGAAGATTAGATCCACCATCTAGATTTTCAGGAAGGAATGACAGAGGGGATCAAGTGCCTAATAGAAAAGATGACCGAAATCGTGAAAGGGAGAGAGAAAGACGTAGATCCAGAGAACGATCACCTCAAAGGAAACGTTCCCGGAAGAGGTCTCCCAGAAGAGAGAGAGAACGATCGCCTCGGAGACTTCGGCGTGTTGTTCCACGTTACACAGTGAAGTTTTCAAAGTTTTCTTTAGATTGTCCTAGTTGTGACATGATGGAACTAAGGCGCCGTTATCAGAATTTATATATACCTAGTGACTTTTTTGATGCTCAGTTTACATGGGTGGATGCTTTCCCTTTGTCAAGACCATTTCAGCTGGGAAATTACTGCAATTTCTATGTTATGCACAGAGAAGTAGAGTCATTAGAAAAAAATATGGCCATTCTTGATCCTCCAGATGCTGACCACTTATACAGTACAAAGGTAATGCTGATGGCTAGCCCTAGGATGGAAGATTTGTATCATAAGTCATGTGCTCTTGCTGAAGACCCACAAGAACTTCGAGATGGATTTCAACATCCTGTTAGACTTGTTAAGTATTTAGTGGGCATGAAAGGCAAGGATGAAGCCATGGCCATTGGAGGGCACTGGTCTCCTTGGTTGGATGGACCAGACCCAGAAAAAGATCCCTCAGTGTTGATTAAGACTGCTATTCGTTGTTGTAAGGCTCTGACAGGCATTGATCTAAGTGTATGCACACAATGGTACCATTTTGCAGAGATTCGCTACCATCACCCTCAGGAGACCCACAAGGGGCGTACAGTTCCAGCTCATGTGGAGACAGTGGTTTTATTTTTCCTGGATGTTTGGCATTGCCTTCCCACCCGCTCAGAGTGAGAAACCCTCTCCCGAGGATACAAGCAGCAGCTGGTCGAGAAGCTTCAGGGTGAACGCAAGGAGGCTGATGGAGAACAGGATGAAGAAGAAAAGGATGATGGTGAAGCTAAAGAAATTTCTACTCCTACCCATTGGTCTAAACTTGATCCAAAGACAATAAAGGTACATGATCTCCGAAAAGAATTAAAAAGTCGAGCTCTTAGTTCCAAAGGATTAAAATCCCAGTTAATAGCTCGATTAACAAAACAACTTAAAGTAGAAGAACAAAAAGAACAACAGAAGGAATTAGAGAAATCTGAAAAAGAAGAGGAAGAAGAGGATGATAGGAAATCTGAAGATGATAAAGAGGAAGAAGAAAGAAAACGTCAAGAGGAAATGGAACGCCAGCGTCAGGAAAGAAGATACATTTTACCTGATGAACCAGCCATCATTGTACATCCAAACTGGGCTGCCAAAAGTGGCAAGTTTGATTGTAGCATCATGTCTTTGAGCGTCCTTTTGGACTACAGATTAGAAGATAATAAAGAACATTCATTTGAGGTTTCAATTGTTTGCAGAACTTTTCAATGAAATGCTTCAGAGAGATTTTGGTGTCAGAATATACAAATCATTACTCTCTCTTCCTGAGAAAGAGGACAAAAAAGAAAAGGATAAGAAAAGCAAAAAAGATGAGAGAAAAGATAAAAAAGAAGAAAGATATGATGAAAATGATGAGCCAAAACCCAAAAGGAGAAAATCAGGAGATGATAAAGATAAAAAAGAAGATAGAGATGAAAGGAAGAAAGAAGATAAAAGAAAAGATGATTCTAAAGATGATGATGAAATTGAAGAAGATAATAATCAAGACAAATATGACCCAATGGAAGCAGAAGAAGCTGAGGATGAAGAAGATGATCGGGATGAGGAAGAAATGAACAAATGGGATGACAAAAGAGATATCAACAGATATTGCAAGGAGAGGCCTTCTAAAGATAAGGAAAAAGAAAAAACTCAGATGATCACAATTAGCAGGGGTCTATTAATGGCCTTTGTTTATTTTGATCAAAGCCATTGTGGTTACCTTCTTGAAAAGGATTTGGAAGAAATACTCTATACTCTTGGATTACATCTTTCTCGGGCTCAGGTAAAGAAGCTTCTTAATAAAGTAGTTCTCCGTGAATCTTGCTTTTATTGGAAATTAACAGACACCTCAAAAGATGAAGAAAACCATGAAGAGTCTGAATCATTGCAGGAAGATATGTTAGGAAATAGGTTGTTACTGCCAACACCAACAGTAAAACAGGAATCAAAAGATGTGGAAGAAAATGTAGGACTCATTGTGTACAATAGTGCAATGGTTGATGTAGGAAGCCTCTTGCAAAAATTGGAAAAGAGTGAAAAAGTAAGAGCTGAAGTAGAACAGAAGCTGCAGTTACTAGAAGAAAAAGCAGATGAAGATGAAAAAACCATATTAAATTTGGAGAATTCCAACAAAAGCCTCTCTGGTGAACTCAGAGAGGTTAAAAAGGACCTTAGTCAATTACAGGAAAACTTAAAGATTTCAGAAAACATGAATTTGCAATTTGAAAACCAACTGAATAAGACAATCAGAAACTTGTCTACAGTAATGGATGAAATCCACACTGTTCTCAGAAAGGATAATGTAAAGAATGAAGACAAAGATCAGAAATCTAAGGAGAATGGTGCAAATGTATGATAAAATTTGTGTCGTGATGAGAAATGGTGTTAAATAATGTAATATAAAAATCATGATACAAGAATGTTTGAAGGTGATGCATGTTTTAATAGTATAAATTCTGTTAGTTCAAATGATGTATAAAGTTTTATGAATGTTGACTCTGCTTTTGAAAATTGCTTGTAATTTCTAGCATTCAAATTATTAAACACTCCTTGAATGAAATAATTTTGCATTGCAAAATGTTTTAGGATGAACTTTGTTATAGTTTTAACCCCAATAAAGTTCATCAATTTACTTGAAAAAAAAAAGTGAAATGACTGGCAGGATGTAATGCTGATAAGTGAGAGACAAGACAGACACACTCACATCCTGCTAGTGCCACAGACAATGGGAAAATTCCTCTGGAGAGCCATTTGGCTTTGGAAGCTAACTGCAGAGATTTTAAAATGCCAGTACCTTTGACTCAGCAGAATAATTTTGAGAATCTTGTCCTGTACCATCAGGAAAATGAACAAAACTTTACAGTTTTCACAAACTATTTTATCAATTTATGAAATTTCATATACAGCCCTATTATCATAAAGGTATTATTTACTTAAAAAAGAAAAATAGAAGGGCTAGGGTCATAGCTCAGTGGCAGAGCACTTGCCTAGCACATGTGAGGCTCTGGGTTCTATCCTCAGCACCACAAAACAAACAAATAAATAAATAGATGAATATAGCTGGGTGCTGGGGTTGTGGCTCAATAGTAAAGCACTTGCCTAGCATGCATGAGGCACTGGGTTCGATTCTTAGCACCACATATAAATAAATGAATAAAATAAAGGTATTATGTCCATCTACAACTAAAAAAATTTAAAAAAAGAAAAATAGAAACAACATAAACACCTAAAAAGAAAAAATTTAAATTTAAATTGTGATACATGCAAACCACAGACTATCATGCTTCGTTAAAATCAAATTATTATAATTTAATAGAAGAAGTGAGGGCTGGGATTGTGGCTCAGTGATAGAGTGCTTGCCTTGCATACATGAGGCACTGGGTTTGATCCTCAGCACCACATAAAAATAAATAAAGATATTGTGTGTCCATCTACAACTAAAAAAAATTAAAAAATAAAAAAAATAGAAGAAGTGAGATACAAAATAATTGTTATGTAATATTTTAATAAAATTATTTACCACAATAATGCAAATATATTGATACTATTACTAGAATTTAACATTAATGTACTAATGCTATTATTGACATAGTAACTAATATATAGATCAAAAAATAATATATTGATTTAGATGTATAGGTTGATATTGATACATTTATATTGCTATCAATATATTGATCAAATAATACACATATTATGTTCATGTTTGTATTAATAATAGCTAACAATTGAGTTTTTACCTCTGTAACAGGCTCTGATGCTAATTCCTTTTTATGGATATCGCATTTAGTCTTTACAACAATAAGAATTTGTTTCTTTTTGTAAAACTTTATAAACTATTTTGAAATAACTCCTTGCTTACATAAAACTTGCAGGAATGCTACAAGGACCTCTTCTACACCCTCCACTTGGATTTGTCAAATAACAGTTTGCCACATGCCCCCTTCCTCTCCTCACACACATGCACAGGCACATGCATTGTCTGCACAGCTTGGTTGCCCCTTTCCGTATGAAGACTCACTATGTTTCCTTAGCACAAGGGTATTCTGTTATAAAACCACAAAATAATGATCATAATTAGAAAATTTCATTTTATATCAAATCATCTTAATCATTTCCTTTATACCAAGAGAAAAACTGCTTTCAGAGGAGCCAGGATCCAAACATTACATTCAGGATCATTCACTGCATTCATATGTTATATCCCTTTAGTCTCCTTTAATCTGAAACAGTTCTGCGGCCTTTGTTTTTAATGATGGAAACATTTTTTAAGTGTGCGGGCTGCACATTTTATAGATTTCCTGCAATTTGTGTTTCTCTTTACATCTGGCAAGGATGGTAAGTGTATTACTTGTGTTCTTAGTGTGTCACACTAGGAGGCATGTGAGGTTGGTCCATCCCACTATTGGTATTGTTAAACCTTCCTGAAGCCACTGGGTGGTATGCACCAGGTTTCACCACTGTAAAGTTACCTTTCTTTGTCTATTCTTTGAGAGTATGTATATGTACATTGCCTCATTAAACATTTACCTAGTAATGTAATAGTTTTAGATATTTGTTTGAATTAATTATTACTATGATTGTTTGCAAATTGGTTTTCTTCTAACCATCATTCCTGGATTTTTCCTGTAAGGAAGAATATTTTTTTCTTTTGTTTATTATCATTAGGGGTTCACAATTCTTATTTTCTTCAATGAGTTATAATACACTATTACCATAATTTATTTTCATTTTTCACTGGTCCTGTGATGATTAATTTCATATGTCAGCTTGATTGAACCATGAGATGCCTGGACATTTGGTCAAATATCATTCCAGGTGTTTCTATAGGGTGCTTTTGGGTGAGCTTAACATTTAAACCAATAGATCGAGTAAAGCCCTTGCCCCCTCCCCACAGCATGGGTGGGCCTCATACAATCAGCTGAAGGTTTGAAAAGAATGAAAAAATCTGCCCTTCCCATGTACAAGAGAATTCTTCCAGACTAATGGCCCGAATTAGAATATCATCTTTTCCTGTTTTCAGACTCTACCTGAAGCATTGGCTCTTCCTGGTCTTGAACCTGCTGGTCTTTGGATTGGCACTGCACCTTTGTTTCTTTTAGTTCTCAGGTCTTCAGATTCAAAATGGAGTTATATCATCCACTCCCATGAGTCTCCAGCTTGTCAATCCCTGCTCCCTGACCCCCGCAGACTTTGAGACTTGCCTGCTCCATTATTGCATGAATCAATTCCTTATAATAAGTCTTTTCATATATCTTCATCCATTCTATTGGTTCTGTTTCTCCGGAGAACCCTATCAGGTTCCCATTATATTTTAAGTACATCTTTCCTTTTTAGTTTAAAAGATAATCCAGCTCATCTTGGTTTTTCTCTTCTTTGGCCCTGGAATAGTCATGAATTCAATAATCACTAGCTATTATTAATGGGCCATGATATTTGAAAATAAAATCTATTGTTCTTGTTCTCATTATTGGCTTCTAAGTCTTTTCAGTGGGCAGTTAGGAAGTTTGTGTGTATGCATCCAGATACACGTGTGTGTGTATGTGTGTGTGTGTGTGTGTGTGTGTGTGTATAAATGGGTGTGTGTGGAGGTGTATCCACATTTATACCATTATCACCAACTACAATCCAATACCAAATACTAAAGTGTTCTTCCCAGTCTTTCTCTGGTCCATACTTGCATCTATCTGTGAAAAATCTAGCCACCAGTACAATTACCATATTTACACATTTGCTCAGTCCTACCATACACAAAAAGTAACAGAAGCCCTAACCCCTACATTATGAAAACTAACCTAATAAATATATTTCAAGTTTATCTTTTAACTGGCAATAACCAAGGACTGTGTTCAGTCACTGGACTTATTCTCCTTGATCAGTGTAATTCTGTTATTCATTTAAAGGCTATCCATCTATCTTCGGTTTGTAAAAGCCATCAGTATCATTCCAAAAGTCAAAGCCACACATAAAAATGTCCTCAGTGAAGTGTCACTTTCCTGTACTTTCCATATTCTTCTCACTGATCCCCTGAAGGCAATCTCATTAGTTTCTGGTTTTTAGTGTTTGTTTCTTATACAAAAGAAAGCAATACTTCACCTTTTTTCAGAGGAAATTACTTTGTCTCCATTTATGGAGTTATTTTTCTTCTTTACAGTTATGTAGTTCTTTTAGATATGAATGTTCTATACTTCATTCAGTAAAAACTCCCTATGTTTGGACATTTAGGTTATTTCCAATATTTTACAATTACAAATAATGCTGCAATGAATCACCTTGTGCATATATATTTTCTTATTGTTGAGATGAATTTTCAGAGCAAACCCCTTGAAGTGGGATTATTCTATCAAAA
This sequence comes from Geosciurus inauris, assembly GCA_004024805.1. Lineage (NCBI taxonomy): Eukaryota > Metazoa > Chordata > Mammalia > Rodentia > Sciuridae > Geosciurus > Geosciurus inauris. The sequence goes on from PVHX01005791.1 coordinate 60,525, forward strand.
TTTAAACAGATGTATAGTCCAGTCAGGCACTGCCAAATTCCCTTCCATAATGGTGTGCTACCCTGTGCTGTGAATGTATAAGCACACCCATTTTTCCCCTGCCTCATTGGGGAAGGGAGCTCTTTAATTGTTTGCTATTTATTTGCATTTTTATTATGAGTAAAATGATATCTTCTATATATTCAGTGGCCATTTTTTTTTCTTTTCTTGGTGAGATAGCATTGATGTCTTGTGCCTATTTTTTTACCAGGTTTTCTGATCATCTTCATTAACATGTGAGGCAACAGGCTCAGAGAAGCAGAGGAACCCAGGGTCATTCACGTAGGAACTGTTGGAGCTAAAACTGAATATTTACTATATAAAGAGAAGGTGGTAGGCTGGAAGTAGTGGTGCATCTGTAATCCCAGCAACTTGGGAGGCTAAAGAAGGAAGATCACAAGTTCAAAGCCAGCCTAAACAACTTAGCAAGACCCTGTCTCAAAATAAAATATAAAAAGGGCTGGGGATGTGGGTCAATGGTTAAGCACCTCTGGGTTCAATCCCTGGTACCAAAAAAAAAAAAGAGCGAGAGAGAGAGAGAAGAGATTGCCATTGGCCATTGTTGTTTCAGGATCTTTATGTCTAATAATCCAAATTTCCTGCCATAGTATATGTATATTACTTTGATAATTAAGAGGGAGCTAAAGTTTAAAGACAGAGAGAGTGAGAGAGAAGGAAATCCAGCTTTTCCTTAAGTCATAACAACTTTCAACAGTCTGCCAGGATGATCTGCACCTCATAGGGAGGATCAGCCAGGCAGGCAGGCTGCCAGCTACCAGAGGCTGTAGGAGTTCACCATAGTTGTGTTTATTTTAAAGGTAAAAGTAAAAACAAATGAGGAAATAAAAAGAAAATATTCATAAGGTGACTGTTGAAAACTGATACTGCACACTGAAACCAGGTAGCAATTTAGGAACACAGGTACACCTCTAAAATCAGTGCCTTGTGACTCATAAGATATCTACATATGAGTGAAAGAGAAGAGGGTACTCACCAATAAAACACCCAATTTAGAGGCTGTGCAGGGTCTCAGGTGCAATGCAGGTAAGGTTTTAAGCACAGAGAAGAAAGAAGGAAAGCAACAAATCTGCTACCTTGGAGAAATGGAAAGTGGCATAGTCTAAGGAGAATGGGCTATAAATCAAGTCTTCTGCTAGGCAGTGGTTCTCGGGTTTGGCAATTAACATCAGAAGGGGAACCTTTAAAGCTATGGATGTCTGTGCCTGACTTTAGGAAGTGAAATCAGAATCTCAGGGGTGCAATGCTGTAATACTGTTGAGAGCCACAGGTCTAGCCAAAGTAGAAGGACAATCCTCATGGAAGTTTTCAGACTTCCTTTGAAAGATGAAAGGAAGATGTCAGCTCTATATTTTGACTCAGGAAGTCTACCCATTAGTATATAAGAAGAAATTATATCACCATCATCTTCTTTATCACCATCATCATAGCTCTCAATCAATGACTACCTTCCAATGTTCCAACTCCCATGCTAGGCCCTTTATACCCTACATATTTTAATCATCTTAGCAACCCTTCAGGGCAGGGATTATCCTTACTTGGGAGTTGATGAAGCTGAGCTTCAGAGAAGCTAAAAGGTTTAGCCAAGTCAGTTCTAGGCATCTTTTCCATCCCATTCAGCATAGTGATGGCACCACGTTGTCCAATTTCATCCAACTCACCAGCTTCACCATCTCTACAATATCAAAATTGCACTCCTAGAAACACACACGAGAGAAGTGACACACATCTACAAAACAGGCTTCTACAAAGACAGTTGCACAACTCTATTTGTAATAGGCCCCCAAAGAGAAATCACACAGATGTCTGTTGGCAGAAGAAAGTGTTAGATATCAGAAAAATGGTTATACTCAGGAAGGAAAGAATGTGGCCACATAGGTATACAGGTATGTAAAAATTGAGCGCTATAAGTTTGAGATCTGTGAATTTTACTATGTATGCAAATGAGACCTCTATCAAGAATTGTGATTAGAATTTTTTTAAAATAAAAGCTTACCTAAGAATAAAAAGTTAGTGGTTGAGCCAAAAATAAAATCCAGGCTTATCTGAGATAAAACCTATTATCTTTAAATGGGACCATTTCCCCCTAAATATGTATTAATTACCTCCGTTCAAGCATCATAGTTACTCAAATTGCAAATGGCCCAAATGCCTTACCTTAAGATAATGATTAATTAAGGTGTGATCACACAATGAAATATAATTCAACCACTAAATGATGATTATTAAAGATTTTAAAGCAATAAAACTAAATGCTTATGATACAATGTAAGATAATTAAATTATACCTGCTTCTAATTACATAAATATGAGGAATGCAAATACATGAGGACTATATGGAAGCACTAAAAACTCCTTATTTGTCATAAATGAGGAATTGTGGATGATTTTTTGTATTTGATTTTTATTATTAATGTTACAATATTGTCTTAACAATGAATTAATAAATAATTAATAAAGGAGTTAAATATAAATCTTTAAAATCATTATGTCATAGTTCCAATGAAATGAATCTAGCAGTGTCTACCTATAACCCATACTATTTACCATACAAAATGATGCTGGAGGGTGAATGAGGGGGCTGTTCAGCCAGAAACTCCAAAACTTCCAGTAGCTGAGTCTTCTTGGATGGGATGAATTTTTAGAGCTAATTCTTTCTAATTTGTATTAGTGATAATATATAACTATACTAAATTAAAAAGTAAAACCAGAGGAATAAGATATCAACTATTTTAAATGTGCCACTTGGAAGGCTTACTTTAGTCTATTGACAACTGCATGAATGCCTATAATTTTAATCAGTATAAGTCACTACTGATTTTGATAGCAGGCTATTATAGGGCAAGGTCAATTCTAATTTGTGTTATATAAGTTCAATTTTTTGTTTATATGTTTCTCAAGAAGGAGAAGTACAATATATCTGTAGTATTAATTTTTAAATTATGGAATATACTGTGGGTTAACTATAGCAAATTGAACCTTTATTTATCTTTCTTCTTTCCCAAATCTTACAAAAATGTCAGTGAAGGAAGAAAATTGTGGAAGTTCAACCCAGCAAACAGAATAGTAAGATAATAGCAGATGAGTCTATCAAGTGATGAATGAATAAACAAAATGTGGTATAGCCACAATATTTTTCAATCATAAAAAGAAATGAAATACATGTTACAAGATGGACAAACCCTGAAAACATTATGCTATTGAAAGAATCCAAACACAAAAGTCATACATTTTATGATTCAGTTTATAAGAAATATCCAGTAGAGGTAAACCCATAGAGACAGAAAGTAGATTAGTGGCTACAAAGGGCTGGTTGCGGGTGGGGGGTAAGGGAGCTTAAGGAAGACAAAGTTTTTTTTGAGGGACGAAGAAAGTGTCTCAGAACTAGACAGAAGTGGTAGCTATCCAACACTGTAAATGTACTAAATGGCCATTGATTTTTATTTATTTACTTATTTACTTACTTATTTTTGATACCAGGGATTGAGCCAGTGGCACTTAACCACTGAGCCACATCCCCATCTTTTTTTAATATTTTATTGAGAGACAAGGTACTGCTGAGTTGTTCAGGGCCTCGCTAAGTTGCTGAGATGGGCTTTGAACTTTTTATCCTCCTGCTTCAGCCTCCTGCACCACCAGGATTACAGGCATGCGCCACTGCATCCAGCTTCGAATTGTACTTTAAATGGTTAATGTGATGTTATGTAAATTTCTCAATTTAAAAAAAAAAAGTAGATGAGAGATAAAATTTAGAAGATGGAAAACAAATGGACAAATAGTAATTAGCTTACTAGAGCTGAGTAAGTAGAAACTTACCTGTGGGATATTAGTGATTGTTTTTTTCTCTAGAGAAAATTAACAGCCAAGGAAAAAAGAATTGGCCCACAGTTGTACCAGACTGCCTGTCAACACAGCCTACCCAGAAATGACGGTTAGATGCCACACTCTAACAGGAATGAAACTAATAACCACAATCACAAGACATGAGAGGAAATATCGCCCCATGAACTTAGAACAAGAGACTATGCCATAAAGAACATTAGGAAAGCTAGAAAGAATGTTTGAAAATGAAACATATGACAGTTGAAATTAAAATTTCAAAGGAAGGTTTAGAAAATAAAGTTAAGAAAGAGTAGTATAGAAGGCAGAACAAAAGACAGATGAGGAGCATAAGAGAGAAAAGACAATCGACAGTGGTCAGTTGAACTAGCTGGCACTTGAGAAGGAGAGAACAATGGCAGGGGGAGGTGGGCTGAGTAAAGGCCTCCAAAGGCATCCAGTCCCCATTCCCTGAACCTGCAAATGCCACCTTACATGGGAACAGCGACTGCAGTTGTGATTGAATTAAGGATTTTGAGACAGGGAGGTTATTGTTTTATCCAGGAGGGTACCTCAATGCAATCGCGAGTGTTAGACACAGAAAAGGAGAAGACAGTGTGACCCCCAAGGCAGAGGTTGGAGTTCTGTGGCCATATGCTAAGGAACACCAGCAGCCACCAAGAGCTCAGAGGTAAGGAACAGCTTCTTCCCTGAAGCCTGTGGAAGGAGCACAGCCCTGCAAAAGTAAAAAGATAGCTGGAGGAAAGGGTCTACACTAAGGGAGAAAGCCCCCCGCCCCACCCTGCTCCCAATGGTAAATACATGAGAAAATACATGCGGGTTTTTCCTTATTATATTTCTTTAAAAGATAATTATAAAAACAAAACCTCTAATAATGTTGTGTAGGGTTTTAATGAATTTAAGTAAAATTCATGGTAATAGCAAATACAGTGGGAAGAAAGAAATGGAAATAAGATTCTTACACATGAATGGTATAATATCATTGGAAGGCAGACCACAATAAATTAAACATCTACATCCTAAATTCTAATGCAGAGTTTCTCAAAAGCAACACTATTGACACTTTCAGACTAACCTTTTGTTCATTTCCAAGGTTCTGAAAAAGTTAACTTGGACTGTTTTTGCCCCAGTCCTCATTGCTTTCACAGAGCAAAGAATTTCCAGCTGCCCTTATTCCACCATTTTGCTGACATCAAACACACTCTCTTCAGCTTGACTTTGCTTATCTTTGTTTACATCACCTGCTGATGACATCATGGTTGAAGACATAGAAAGCCATCTTATATCCTTTATTTCCAAGATCTGGAGGACACTGCCCTTCAGTCTCCCTGTGCCCAGGTGTTAACTATTATCAAAATGTCCTATCTAAACCTTAGCCTGTAAGTGGCAAAAGTCATTTGTGCCTTATATTATCTTGACCAATTAAAAGGGGGAAATTTGATCAACCATATTTGATAGATACAACATGAAACCAAATAGTATTAAAGATAGTTAAGGAGCAACACGTTATAAAGGGCTTGCAGCTAAGAGCATAGTTATCATTCCTGGGAAATACTGTAAATCACTGAGTGGTTGCAGCCAGCCAGAATATTACATTGTAGTAGGTACTTTCCATTGACTGATAGTGCCATTCCCTCCTTCCCTCCCTCCCTCCACCTGCTCTCTGATTAGGATTGACCTTCATGTAAAGAAAGCATGGAGCCGGGCGCGGAGGCGCATGCCTGTAATCCCAGCACTTTGGGAGGCTGATTGGAGAATCGCCAATTCAAAGGCAGCCTCAGCAAGGGCAAGGCGCTAAGCAACTCAGTGAGACCTTGTCTGTACATAAAACACAAAATAGGGCTGGGGATGTGGCTCAGTGGTCGAGTGCCCCTGAGTTCAATCCCCAGTACCAAAAAAAAAAAAAAAAGAAAGCATGGAACACAGTATTGCTTCATCTCTTCTGGAATCAGGAATGTGTGGGACAATTTTTATTTATTTTATTATTTTTTCTTTGGAGGATTTTGTTTGCATATCTTCTTTTCCCTTTTTAATTCCCATTAGAAAAAGTTAACACAATTCTGTGTTTCATGGGAGCCCTGCTGACTTTCTGAGTTTTCACCTGCCCTTTATGTTCTTCACTCACACAATTTTATACAAACTCTTCATTCCAGTCCATTGCAATAGCCGGGATTTGCTAGATATCTCCCAGTTTTCTACAAGTTAGATAACAGTCTCCAAGTAGTGCAGTCTCCAAAATGGCTCAATAAGCTAAGGAGCTCCAGCTTAACGACAATCCTATTGTCTACTTCTTGAATAAGCATTGGTAAGCATTATCTATATATTTTAATAGTTTTGTACTGAAAATATACTGTAATGAAATTATGAACCAGTGATTATTTTCCTGCAATCCAAATGAAATTGTTGCTCCCTTAAATCACTAACTATTGTCTATTCCAACAAATACAAAGAAAGAGGAACACAAATAACCTGTTCAATCAGTTCAGGCCAGTCCTTCAGAAAAACAATTGGGAAGAGTAACTAGTGGAGTTTATGAAATACATAGTACACATGTCTCAGACTTTAAAATCTCTTTCTGATGGAGACAACAACAAAAACTCTATTAAGCATCTTGCCAAGGATTGTAATTTGATCTCCATATGTCAGAAGCTGCAGTCAAGGAGGTAATTGCACGGAAGGAAATTAGACATTATCAAAGAGCTTTCGCCCACAATGACAGATGTGATCTTAGCTCTCAGTCCTCTTCATGACATGCAGGGTTTCACTGATTCTAAGGCTTTATACTCCTCCATTTGTTTTGTCATTCTGTGAGAAAGTGTGCCATCTAAAAAAATTAACTAAAGTATAGCAGCCAAATACTAATGTGAAGTGTCCAGAGTCTTCCCCATCTCATCCAATTTCAAGTAATAACTGGACTTCTAGGGCACTCAGGACTGCTAGTGGAAGCTGGGTGGAAACTTTTCATTAAAGTAGTCTGTAAATTGTCTGAGAGAAAACACACCAAAAACAAACTGTGGACTTGTCAGAAACACTACTTCTTTACGGAATATGTATGTGTGTATGCACATGCATGTCCAGCCTCTTCCAGAAAGAACTTAATGCATCTATGACATTTCTCCATCTGTACAAAGCAATTCTTTTTTAGTTCTTTTTATAACCTGTAAATATTTACTTCCATTTCCATCCCAGGGTATTATAATAATATATAAATCTTCTGGAAGTTAACAAACTTGAAAGAAAATGTTTTGCCTTTCTAAATAAAGAAATGCAAAAAATGGAGAAAAGGTTGTAGAGGTAGGGAGTGTTGGGAATTCTAGCTGTTATAGTAAGGAAAAAACTTTGAAGAAATTGAGAAATTAACAAGCACCATTATCACACTATTCACAACAGCTATGGTAGAGGGCTAGAGGGTAAAATCCCAAAATCTGTTTCAGAGGCCATTGATTGGCTAATTAGTATATTTCAGTACAACTGGGGAGAACAGGTGTTAACAGCATCCATCATCAGGTATATTTCCATCTCAGGTATCTTTGGGACAAGACTCCTTCTGACAGGACAGATCTGGAGAGCAATACTGGGCCTCTGATACACTGATCAGATATAACTCCGTAAGAGATCAGACGTCTATAGAATGAGCATTGATGTTCCTGAAGATTTGAGAGTTTGTGCCTTTCTTCAGTAAAGGACAACCATCTAATTCATATCAATTGAAGACCACATGCAGAAAGTCATTCTTTCCTTAAGTCTTCCAAGAAGGATGAGTAGAAAATATTTTTACCCACTTTAACAAGGCAGAGAATAACTTCAACCTGTCCCCAAGTCCCTTCCATTCTTGATGAAGCTGAGGAGATGAGCTCTGCTTTCCCATTCCTGGCTTAGTCCTGACAAGGTACAGCTGACTGTCACCTTTCCTTTTCTTTCTCTGTGCAATTCGGTCACTGAAGTCAATATGGGCAAAGATGACAATTGAGTCCACCTCCTTGTCCACACCATCACCCTTGACGAACCCAGTGCAGGGATTACTAGGGAAAAGGAAGCCACGAACAAGTGGCATAACGAAAGAACGAAACACCAATAGTTGGGGAATCTCATTAAAAGTCTTCACCAGAAAGGAGAGAACAGTAAGGAATGTCAATTATTTTGGCTCCACTGCAGTCTCCTCACCCTGCATTAGCTCCCAGATCCAGGAAGCAACTTTGATCTCATAAAAGATGCAGACCTTTTTTTTTTTGTACCAGGGATTGAACTCAGGAGCACTCGACCACTGAGACACATCCCCAGCCCTATTTTGTGTTTTATGTAGAGACAGGGTCTCACTGAGTTGCTTAGTGCCTTGCTGTTGCTGAGGCTGGCTTTGAACTGGCGATTCTCCTGTATCAGCCTCCCAAAGTGCTGGGATTATAGGTGTGCACCATTGCACCCAGCTGAGATGCAGACTTTTGAGAAAACAAGTCTTAGGAGATTAATTTCTGGGTTTTTATATACATATATATGTGTATGTATATATATGTTTTATCCCATAAGAGATGCAAACTTTTGAGTAAACAAATCCTAGGAAATTTTTATATGTATATAATATAATATATTATTAATGCTGTATACTATAATATATATTATTCATATGTATAAATAATATTACATATTTTTTTTTTATTTGATTCTCTCAACTTGTCCAGAAAGAACTGGTAGACTCCTCATGAGCCTGCCAAAGAGTCAAACAAAAGATTATAGCATTATAACACTTAAGTTCTGACTTACTTCTAAGAGGGTACCAGAATATTCTTAGATTCAAAGAAGGGACTATCTGAATTAACTGAAAACTCTTGATAACCAAAGCCCCTAAGTTCCTTGGGTTAAAGGAAAACTTCAGTTGTTAGCCAAATGGGGCAGGTGTGCTTACCCTCCAGAGAAATGTTCAGAGTTGGAAGGAGGCATTTTGGAATAACTTAAAAGAACAAAGAAGTGGCACTCAAAAGAAGGGTAAGAAAGTATCTACCTTTCTCTGTTCCAGTTTCTAATGATTTCAGCTCAAAGAAACACAAAGTGAATTGCAAAGGGGAAAATGCAAAAAATAAGAAACTCAGAATGATGCCAAACAATAATAGAGAAAGAGAGGGGAAAGGCAAAAAAAAAAAAAAGTTTTTCTCCATAGCAAAATTTAGAAATAAAACATAATTAAATTTTTTGTTGATTCACATACAAAACAATGAAGTCTTCTGAAAAGGGGTAAATAAATTGAGGCAAATGTGGGATGGAGGAGGGAGGAGAGATGTCCAGCAATCCAGAATACGAAGGCATTTAGATCAGACGTCTCCCTACCACTGATCCTAAGCTAACAAGCCAACTGCTGGTAGAATAACAGAAGCTGTTTCTAAGAAAGACTGACTGATCAATCAAAGAAAGAGACTGGAAAAAAGAAGTAAAATATAATTACCCAGGCTCCTCCCACTCTTGTCCTTTGGTTCCTTCTATTGCAGAGAGGGAAATCAGAACTGATATTTTAATTAAGTAGCCTGAGGTGCCTGACTATTAAAGCCTTATGACTTGCCAGACCTTAAAACACCCTCCAAACCATTTGGCCTTTATGAGGGCCTCTGATGTATTATAAAGCAAACCATGTGTCCAGTCACAATACAAAACTACTTTTAACACGCACTAAATCATACCTTGGAAACTTCCAATTGGAAACAGTCGCTTGCACATCTCATCTGAGGCCAGCATGGGAGGCACACACCCTGTGGGGCCCAACTACTTGTTCCATTTGGTTTTAAATGCCTCAAGGATGTGATTTTCTTTCTTTTGCCCTCCACTTTGAGTTATATTCTACCATTTATAGGACTGATTCTAGGAGAGTCTCTGTAATGCTTGCTTCCGGCTACTTATGTTCTGGTATTCCTTATTAACAAGTATCTCTGCCACACAGAGGAGGAGTTTCCCCACCATGAAAGAAGGAAGCTGTGGATAATGTGGCTGGAGATTTTAGGAGAACATAGAAACCAGAGGGCAAAAGATGCTTGCAAATAAAGGGTCCAGTTTCATACCTCGTTCTCTAGACACCTGACATTTACCTTCTTCATCCCCTAGCACTTCTTACCTTCTCACTCTGCAGTACATTTTTCTATTTATATACTATCCATTCCATTAAAATGTCCCAGTGTCCATAGTAGATACAATACATATTAAATGTACTTGAATGGGCCTGGTAAAGAGAAACCCGAGTCCCTTTATTAAGAAAAGGATGAATGTTTGGGTTTTGCTGGGTGATTTGCTTTATAGTCATGGAAAGGATAACACATGTGGGAACAGAAATCCTTATATCTGGGCCAGGCACCAGAATGATCTATGAGTTACCCAAACTTTAAACATGGAGCATGCATTATTCTGGTTGTGAAGACTAAGCAGCCACCTGGACAGTGCCAGGCCCCAAGCTCTGACAGTTCAGACAGTTCAGTACCTGCACCAAGGTACTCTCCTCTAACTTAATGATACCCCAGCCTTGCCTCAGGCTTCAGGGAGAAACAGAAGCCAATATCAAAGCCTTTCAGCACCCTGTTACCATGCAATCCCCAGCTTGCCTGTGTCCAGGCTACACTTTCTTACTTCCTTCCTGTTAAGAGACTCTAAGACCACTTCACACTTGGGCTGAGATCCCATCCTTTCTCCCTCCAGAGATCTTGTTCCCTCAGTTTTCCTCCCCCCATGCAGAAGAATTAACTTTCCTTTTTACAGGATCATACTCATCAGCACTGGGTGTTTTCTAACATCACCAAGTTCAAACCACACACAACACTAACCCTGCCATGACCTCTCGGCCCCCTATGTGCACAGCCTCATCATCTTGTCCTTTTCATCTTCCATTCTCTGCCCAGGGCACTATAGCAACAATACCTAGGTCTTTTAGAAGTTTCCTGTCTTAGAAGAAAATTTTTTGTCCTTCTAAATAAAGAAATGCAGAGAATGAGGAGATTGGAAGGAGGAAGCACGGGAGATAATGATTCTCATAGAAAGAAGGAAAACTTTGAAGAAGATGGGAAATTAATCCAAGCCATTATCATAAAGAAACAAGGTTCTTACAAATTTAAAACTCTCAAAAAATGTTACCTGCACATCTTTTCTGCATTTTCTCACCTCAAATTTGCTCTTCAGCCTCTCCAAATCACCAAAAATCACTAGAGACCTCAATTTTATCACATAACAATTATTTTCTTACAAAACCTCTCCTTCAGGCTGGGGAGATAGCTCAATGGTAAAGCACTTGCCTAGCATGTATGCGGGCCTGGGTTCAATCCCTCTTACCACATAAAAATAAATAAATAAACAAAAACATTTTTAAAAAGACTTAAAATTTTTTAAAATACCACTTCTTCATGAACTACTCTCCCTCTTCTTCACTTTTTTGGACTTGTCAATGACAAAGCAGAGCAGGACAATAGTTAAAGTGGCAAAAAAACCATTTGTCTCTGGCCTATTGCAATAGGAGAAAAGAGACCTCAGTGCAGAACTATGCTCCATCCCTGAACAGCATGGACAACCAGGAATTTATAGCCAAGCAGCTATAATTGCTAAAGGGAAGCATCAGGATTAAGGGGGATTCTGGCTAAGGTTTTTTAGTTGTAGATGGACACAATATATTTTATTAATTATTTTTATGTGGTGCTGAGGATTGAACCCAGTGCCTCACACATGTGAGGCAAGCGCTCTACCACTGAGCTGCAATCCTCGCCCCCTAACAGGATTCTTGCTGAAGACAGTCCACAGTGATCAGATATCAGCTGGAGGCAGTAGAGGATGAGGAACCCAGTTGGATATCAAGGGTGATCAAACATAGAGGATGGACGTTCTTGTTAAACTAACTTAGCAAGTTCTTAATAAAACTGTGTTTCACAAGGAGTTCACAAATGGACTTAAGGGAAGATTCAGGAGACTAATGTTTGGTCAAGCACAGACTCTTCACCACACTCTCTTCTTTTCTCCTACCTGTTAAGTTCTCACACTCTTGCTGGCCACATCTCTACCTCTGCCCAAAACTCTAATTGTTGAAGCAGCTCAGGGATCAGTCCCATGTCCCTTCTCTTAGTACTCTACACCTGCAGCATAGAAGTCTCTACCTGGTGCCACAACTTTAAATAAATATCCTGGTGCCTACTGAAATTTTATCTCTAGTCTGGATCCTCTGGGCTTCAGAGTCAGCTAGAGCTGTGTATTCGATATTTTCATTAGTCTGTCAAAGAGATATCTTACACTTAAAAATATACAGGCCAGAAGTCCTGATTCTCTGATTTTTCCCCAAGTTACCCCCAGTCTTTCTTTAGTAAACACTACCCATTCCTCAGTTTCTCGAGCCTGAAGCCCAAGTCATCCTGAACTCCTTTTTTTTCCAATTCCCCCATCTAACTCAATGTCATATCATGTTGATTGAATATCTAAAACTTAAAATCTGTCAACTTCTCTCCATCTTATAGTCTGGTTATCTTTCCGCAACCATACCTGTCACTCCTAATTCATTTTCTACACACCCACGCAGATTAATATTCTCTTTAAAATATCTTTGTGAGTCTCTCACTTCCCATTGTGCTCTATGTAGAACATAAATTTCTCACTATGACTCAAAGGACTTCATGAGGTGGTCCTATCCACCTCTCTCACTTCCCTGTGACTCGCTGTGCTCGAGCTCACTGAGTGAACTGGATCCTGTGGCCAAATCTATCTAGTATGGCTCCCTGCACTGCATGGAGGAAAGCTAAGGACCACATTTTTCCATTTCCCTTGCAACTAAGGATGAGTATGTGCTTTGATTCTGCCAATCATAACCAAGGGTGAGACTTGACATTGGGCCAAAGTGGAGGAAGAATGAAGGAGGAAGCATCCATTTTGCTGATGCAGATTGGACCAGAATCAGTATGGTTCTGCAGTCCTTAGCTTCCAAATTTGGTGGTTTCCTGAAGCATCAGCAGTTTTCCCAAGCACTCTCCCAACCAAAAAACAAAAACAAAAACCAAACAAACAAGCAAACAAAAAACAGTATGGTTCATGGAGTTCCAACGTCCAAGGGCAGGAGAAGGATGTCTGGCTCCAGAATGGAGAGCAAAAGTTCACTCACCTTGTTTGTTCCATCCAGGCCCCAGCTTACTTTGGATAGTGCCTGCCCACATTGAGAGCCAGTCATCCCCACTCAGTCCACTGATTTACCTGTCAATCTCCTGTGGAAACACCCTTACAAACACATCTGGCACACCCTAATCATGCCAAACCATCCATTTAGCAAAAGAGGGATGAGTTTAGAGCCCATTGAAGAAAGCACTGAGACCAGTGATCTGGGTGTCCCTTAATCCGGTCAGGTGTACACCCAAAATCAGCCATCACAGACAGTTTCTGTTGTCTGCAACTCAATTCTTAACAGCTGAACTGACTTCTGTTTACTAAATTGAACCAATATATTGATTTAAAATGTGTGTTTTTCAATCATCCAGCCTGAAATTGAACCACCATTCCAACACTTACGTACTATATGACTTTGGAATGAGTTACTTAATCTCTCTAGCTTTGGTTGTACTCATTTGTAGTGTGGGAATAAAAAATATCATCTATCCCAGAGGTAATCTAAGGATTAAATGAGACAACACTGGTAAAACTCTTGATATAGTATTTGGCACACAATTAGAGTTTGCTCAGTGTTAACTTTTATAATTACTACAATCATTCTTATAGCCTTATTTTGTGCCTTAAAATTTGCTTTTTCTTATGCCTGGAGCATTTTTGTTTTAGGGGGATGGGGCTTGGAGTGTTTGTGTGTTTTACCTGCTTTATCCCCACTCACTTCAAATTTTGGTTTATATATCACTTACTCAAAATTTACTTCAGAGCTCATTTTAATTATGCCCACTCCCCGGATTTTCTCTCATAATGGCAGTTTCCCTCTTAAAGCACCCATCAAGATTTGGAATCATGTATGTTGGTTTATGTGTCTAATGCTTATCTCCTCACAGCCACAAGTTCCATGAAGGCACAGGCCATGACTGAAGGCAGAATCTGTACTTATATGCCCCAATAGAGAGCCAGCACCCAGCTTGACATTTTGCTTGATACATGAATGAGCTCAACAAGCATCTCTCAAATAGATGACTCAGTCATCCTGGTGACAAATGCATCCAAAGTTGCTAAAGATGGAGAGCTGTGTCACCACCAGGTTCTAACATAGGGAGCACAGATCTGCTGTTATGCTTTAAATGTGAGGTGGCTCCCAAAAGCTCCTGTGTGAGACAACGCAAGAAATTTCAGAGGTGAAATGATTGGGGGTTATGAGAGCCTTAACCTAATCAGTGGGTTAATCCTCTGGTAGGGATTAACTGGGCGGTAACTGTAGGCAGGGAGGATATGGCTGGAGAAGGTAGATGATTGGACATGTGCCTTTGGGATTTATTTTAGTAAACTTATGTTTACAGAGCAAGTCCTGACCTGCTCTCCTCCACCACATTCTTCCGCCATGATGTCCTGCCCAGAGTAATGGAGCTGGCTGTCTACAGATTGAGACTTCTGAAACCGTGAGCCCCATTCAACTTTCCTCCTCTAAAATTGTTCTTGCCAGGTCTTTTGGTCACAGAAACAAAACAAAACAAAACAAAAAACTAATTAAAAACCTGATTTGCCATAAAGCAGCCCAGAATAAGTTTAAGAAATTATCTGCAAGTATTCTTAATAATATTACATCACGCAGATAGCACTCTACAGCTTTCTAAGCTCCTTTAGATATATTCTTTTAATCCTTATGATAATCCAATTATATTTTGATCCCATCCTACAGAAAAGACAATATGACTCCAATGTGCCTGCAACATGCCCAACATCACACAGATAGAAAGCAGCACATTTCATGAATCACAGATTGGTAGATATAAACTCTCACCCTTCTCACTGTGTGGATTTAGGTAAATTTCTCAACCTCTCTGAGATGATTTTTTCATCTGTGAAAAGGTGATAATAGTATTCCTATTGTTAGGAAGATTAAGGAGGATACAAGGACAACAACTGAGGTGTGCACTGGGTGAATAGCAGATCATCCAGGGGTTATCGTCATCATGGCTGAGCCACTCAGTTTTACTGGGCAAGATGATGAATCAGACTTCTCCATACAACCCTGGAGTTCTACACCACTGATGCCTCAGAACTGCATGCTAACCTAAACTGAGGTGTGTACTCCACCCACCTCTCTATTAATGAGTTAATTCCCATATTACCAGGCATAGATACACAAATCTAGCTTTTATGCTGGCTTGTTCCATCTCAGCAATTAAAGTCACTCCTTGATTTCAGGGGCTCAATCTCCTTTTCTTAGGTTGCTTTGGACAAAGGTTTTGATTATTTATAATGGATGAGTAATAAGCAAAAATAAAGTTAGGGACAGGAAGTCCAAAGAGCTTCAAGAAACCAATCCCATTTCAAGAAGAATTCTGTAAGACAGATGATCCAAAGTAGAGCCAAAGAGCTCTTATTCCAATTTTTTTTAAAGCCTCAGGCCAAAAAAAAAAAAAAAATTAGTGCTACATCCTGTTTCTGGGAAGAAAGGGAATCAACTCTGATGAGGAAATTTTTAGGCGTATTTCCACAATAGTCATGGGTTTTGCTGCAGTTGTGATTGACCTGGTTAGTCCACCATGGAATAGGTACATCCTTGTCACAGGGAACTCAGTGAAGTAAGGACAGATGACAATAATTAGGAGACCAAGTGAAGGGCTGAATTCTGAGATTCCATTTCCAACATCCTTGAAATGCTGTCTGCTACAAAGAACAAATGAGTTGCATATAACAAATGCTTTCAAAGGGGTTATGAGTATTCCCAGTTCCTTCCCCAGGGCCATGACTTTAACATCTTGAATATCCATATTAATAAGGATCCCTGGTTTTAATCCTATGAAACCAACCACATCATTTCCTGTTTGCAACTCAAAGGAACACAATGGATGGGATTCAGAACTCTAACTGCCCACCACAGCCGGTCTCATGTCCTGACAACCTTCCCATTGAGGTTGCTAGTCACTTTGTTTCCACACTGACAAGTAAAAACTTACTCCTCACTGTAGAAAGTCTGCCCAGATGTGGCAGAGGTACTAAACAGCAGTGAATCTGTGATCAAGCTGGAAGTGCTGAGAAACTAGGCTTGTTATAACTTTAGATCAATCTTGGAAGCATTCCTTTGAATTTCATGTTTTAATCATAAAAATCTAGCTGCTATATTGGGAAAACAGATAATATGTCTTGGACTAATAGTAGCTAATATTTATTTAACACTTACCCTTTGCCAAGAACAGGACTAGATTTCTGAGAAATTAACTCTTCAATCTTTATCAAGGCCAAGCAAAGTAAGTACCATAATTGTCTCCATTTGACAGATAACAAAATTGAGGCTCAGAGAAGTTAAGATTTTCTGAATCACACAGCTGATTAGCAATGAAAGGGATACTCAAATTCAGGTCAATCTGACCTCAGAGCCTTCCTTAGCGTTCCTCTATATAAAATCCTCTCATTCCCCTAGGACAACTATCACTAAAGCCAGCTCTAAAGGAATACTATTTCTCCTACGTTTTTTATCCTGCAGTTATCAACTGCATTAGGCTTCCTCATGTATACCCATGGGTATAAGCTCACAGAGGGCAGGAGTCAGGTATATCCTGTTCCTAGTTAGAACCCCAGTAGGTTAAAATATTGTCTTGCATCTCACAAGCACTGAAGAGATAGTTGAGGGGCATATGGGCTAATGAATGAAGATGACACTTCATCAGAGGTATGACAGTTAATTTTACATGACAACTTGACTGGGCTAAGGGGTGCCCAGATAGCTGGTAAATCACTATTTCTGAGTATATCTATGAAGGTGTTTCCAAAAAAGATTAACATTTCAGTCAGCAGACTGAGTAGAGAAGGTTCACCCTCACCAATGTGGGTAGGCAACACCCAATCCATTAAGCGTGTGAATAGAACAAAAGACAGATGAAGGGCGAGTTTGCTTTCCTTGAACTAGGACATTCACCTTCTCATGATCTGGGACATCAGCATTTCTGGTTCTTTAGGCCTTTGTACTTGGACCTGGACTTAAACCATAAGGCCCCAATTCTTAGGCCTTTGGAAATAAACTGAGACTTAAACAACATTCCCGGTTCTCAGGCCTTCAGGCTAATACTGGAACTACACTGGCTTTCTGAGGCTCCAGTTAAAGAGAACACTGTGGAATTTCTTATGCTTCATAACCAATGAGCTGACCCCTTATAATAAACCTCTTCCTGTATAGCTGTATAGATGTACGTTCTATTAGTTCAGTTTCTCTGGAAAACCTTGACTAGTACTATGGTTCTTATTATAACGTAAGAGCACAGAATCCCACCGCTTTGTGTTGGTAATTAGAGAAGCAGGTAAAGTGTGAGGCATGCTTTTGAAAATGCTACAAATCCCCTAATAACACTGCTCTTGTTATTTTAAAGGAGATCACATTTCTTTGCAGTATGTGAAAGAAAGCTATGCCTTAAATATACTATACATCAACTATTTTTTAGCTCTCTTGCAGTGACAACAGCAGGAAAGAAGGCATCTGAACACCCATGCTCAAAGGGAAATCTAATACCAAGCATCACATTATTGTCAGCAATAATAATTGCAATAGAAGACAGCCCTCGCTAATAGCATGGTCTTGCCTTTTTGCAACTATAGGGCTGGCTACAAGATTTATGGAACCTAGTGCAAAGTGAAAGTGTGGGTCGCTTCTTCAATTAATATTTAGAATTTCAAAAAAAGTGACAAGGGAGCATTAAACAAAGTGTAGGTCCCTTCTAAGCATGGGTCCCTGTGAAGTCACCCTGTGTGTAGGCCCATGATGTCAGTCCTATGAGTGATACTTCACAGCTCTTAATAGAATTGTCATTTATTATTATATTATCATTTATGTCTTTAATGTAATTTCATCCTCATGAAATTACATTAATTTGCCTGTGGAAGAGACTCATAGAGACTAGATATTCTAGCATCAAACAGAGAAAGGTTTTGTTCTAATTGAATGGTGGAAAGAGTTGATAACAAGAAGAGGACGAAAGAAAGTTGGAGACAAGGGACCAAAACAACTTGGGACACTCTGTCAAATTAAAATTCAGGTGTATCTTTCTTCCATTTGATTTGGGAAGGATGGGGGGAAAGGATTAAGATAGAATAAATGGTTTCAGATAGTTTAATTCAAGAACATGATTATCTTTTCAGCATAAAGAATAATAAATACTATTAACCACATCCTCTTTTTTTCAAGAAACAAAAATATGGATAGTCACAAACATTCTTTCCAATACTAGTTACTGAACAAGCCTCCTCCCATTCTCCTTTCACGATCTGAGTGAACTTTGATACCTGCCAGCACTCTGAAGTCACTGCAGCATGAACTGGGGTGCTGAGGAGTGGAAGGGCAGAAAATCAAGAAAACAAAGACCATTTTACTCATCTTGCAGCTATACTCCCCTCCTCCAACTGGAGGGTAAACAGTAGTTCTGAGCAGGACCGGGGAGAGCATTTCTCCTTTCTAGGGCATTGCACCTTTGATTAAAAGCCTTAGATTTGGCAGGGAAAGCCTTTAGATACTTGGGAAAAACAAGAAATATTTCAAAATGAGTCTGGGTGACATTTATGATGAGATTTACAGAGACAAGGTTTAAGGAAAGAGCAGCCATTCATAAAACACACACAGTATTACCCAGGTCTCCAAATACAGCCATTGGCTTGAAATGAAATCCCATATTAACAAGTTCAACTAACATAATCCTCTATTAATGGAGAAGAATCAAGCATCAGCTTCTGTTCCCTCACCTAACAGAATAATTCCACCAAAAGAGTATTAGACTGCCTTTTAAAGATGAAGAGTTATTGTGAACTTTTAAGGTAAAAAGCTATTAGACGTGAAAGAATCCCACAAAGACTAAAATGCTGGCTTCACTGCTTCTTTGCTTTATAGCTTCAGGCAAATTACTTCACCTCTCAAAGCCTCAGCTTCCTCAACCATAAAAGTGAGGTCATAATTAATATGGCACAGTAGGAAAGATGGTGGAATGAGATGGGCATCATTATCCAAGGTACATGTATGAAGATACAAATGGTGTGACTCTACCTTGTGTACAACCAGAGAAATAAAAAACTGTGCTCCATATGTGTACTGTGAACTGAAATATATTCTCCCATTTTAAAAAATTAAAATTAAAAATAATTAAAAAATTAATATGGCACATCAATACCATGTAGGAGTGTCATGAGAATTAAATAGGTATTTATATGAAGCGCAAGTATGATAGCTGGTACACAATAAAGACTGAACAATAGGTATATATAAATGGATACAGATCTTATCATTACTAGTTATATATCATATGTATGTGTGTATGTGTAAATATGAATATATATATACGTATATATGTATATGTATATATATAATTTCTATGACAATAAGGTTTCAATTTACTGGTTTGGTTTGGTTAATGGTTCCAAAGTCAAACTTCTCTCATTTTCACCATAATCTTGTTGCTATGAATCCAAAATAGTGCCTGTCAATAGTAGATACTTGATAAATATTTGTCAAATAAATGAATCACTAAAAAAATCAATGTAACTATTGAAATGAAGCCAAATATTAACTATTCATCCCCATTTTCAAAACATTTATTGGGCTTTTATTATCCCACCCACCCTCACTAGTGTGCCCTAAAATTATTTATTTCAGACAAAGCAGATACTCAACAATTTTTCTTAAATAAGAACTCTTGATCATGGTTCTAAAACTCAATTGCAACACAATGGTTAAAATTCTCCAAGCCTTTATAAAAGCCTTTCTGGGCTCTTTCACATGCAGCCCATGGTTTTCTGGAATCTTCTATTTCAGGGAAAATAAAAGTCTGCCAAGAAGACTATGAAACAATTTTCCCAAGGAATATGCACCTGAGCTAGGAACTGCAAAGTCAGAAGGAAAGTGAATGCTCCTTGAAAGCAGGGACGTTTTGTTTTGGTTTGGGGGTATTTGGTTTTTTAAATGAATGAACACGCATGTTTATATTCATGTTCACATGCATGTACACACAGACCTGAAAGGCTATAAGTACTTACATCCCTTTTGTTTTTAACCACAATACCAAAACAATTCTGTACTCTAAAGGCTAATATAAGGGCTTCTTGATCTACAGAGCAAAGTGGATTTCAATAGGTACCATTCCCAGCCTCATATATGGAAAGAATTATGTACATGTTTCCAAACCTCAAGAGCCACCTGTTAAACAATGCTCATTGCAGTATGTGAACAAAATGTGGGTGTGGGAATTCTCTGGTTTGCTACAAGGTATTAATTTTAGAAATTGTCAAAATGAATCCAGGAGATGCAACATCATCCTCTTTATTTATTGTGACATTTTGATTCTGTTCATTTCTGTAGCCCCAGTCAGGGCAAATGGAAAGGCAAGCACTAAGTTAGACATTTGCCCCTGTGGTTTCAAGCAGAAATTGGTGCCTCCTCTGGGGAAAAAAAACAACAAAACTATTTTTAAACATATGAATAAGACCAAGTTTTCTGCAGGTAGAGTGTGCCTGTTCTTTCAGAACCCTGCAATGGGGACCAGCAGAGAAGTGGAACTTGAGGGACTATGCTTTTCCTGTGTACTGCAACTGTTTCATTTGCTTCCAGGATTAGCCTAGCAAATGGTTTCATGGCCTTCAAATAGCTAAGAGTGCTGGGAAATGGGGAGGAGGGGGTGCCTGCAAAGGACAGTGTGGCAGGTATAGACAGTATGGACTCCAGACTCAGAACTCTAGATTCAAATCCATGTGTGGACATTTCCTAACTGCATGATCTTGGATACGTTTTGCATGCTCTTGGAATTTTAATTTCCACAGTAAAAAAACATAATGTAGTTATTAATATAAGAATACAAGTTTTTCAAAATTCAAGTCGCTAAGCATTAACAGGTCATAGCATTTGTTGAGTGAGTTATAACAAACGTTATACCAAAATGAAATGGTAAAGAATAGAATATGTCCAGAGTGCATCACATATCATAAGATATAATTTCGGGAAAAAAAGTTTCAATCTGTATATGCATATAATTACATATGTATTACACATACATATAGCTAAAATGTATTTTTTGCTAAAGTTCACACACAAAAGACATCCTGTGTTTCACATGGATTAAAAAGAGGACATGTATACAAAAGTACCTTGCATGTAGTCAGGTATTCTGTTACTCGTGTTTTTCATTCCAAGGGGAAACTACTAAATTTAAACAAATGTATAATAAAGCCACTATTTTATGAACATTTTATGTACATGCCCATAGTTTCTCAGTTTTTTCCCTTTTAGCACTGACTGAAAGTTTCAGAATTTTGTAAAACTAGCTTCTATGAAATATGATACACTTATATTTAAGGATAAGCCACTTTAAGATTATTTAGGAAGGGAATTCACAGAATGAATCCCCCGATTTTAGAGAACAGGCACATATCATTTACTGGAGATGATTATAAAAAGGAAAATCAATTTTTAAAAGCTTGTCTTTACTAATTTTCTGGGTGTTAGATTAACTTTTTGCAAAGGAAAGTAGCATCTACAATGAAAGGGGATGAGGATACAAGAGTAATTAACATTCAGTAAGTCCTATATATAGGCCAGTCCCTTTTTTTTTTTTTTTTCTTTTTGGTACTGAGGATTGAACTCAGGGGTACTCCTATTTTGTGTTTTATGTAGAGACAGGGTCTCACTGAGTTACTTAGCGCCTCGCCATTGCTGAGGCTGGCTTTGAAGTCGCTCCTATCTCAGCCTCCCCAAGTACTGAGATTACAAGCATGAGCCACTGCACCTGGCTTAGACCAGCCCTTGTGTGGACAACTCTGTGAGGTAAGTACCAGTATTGCCTGGGAACTCATGAAACTGAAGCTGAGAAGGAAGTAAGTAACTTGCCCAGTCATTCAGATGGTGTGTGTTGGAGCCTGGATGGAAACCTAGTCACCCTCAAAGACCATGCCTTTCTCATCCACTATGTAATGGAGCTCATGAGCCTGCATTTCTCAGAGCAATTCATCATTCCCTTTCATTCTGAGAGGAAGATGCCTTTCATCCACTGGAGTGAAGCAGGAATTTCATGAGGCCAGACCTCTTCCTACACCCTTATTTATACCAGTGGTGGGACTGTTCGTTCTCTGTCAGGGAAAACAACTCACTACTAATTCCATGAACAGCTACTGGGGTTTCCTATATCCCTAAGCACATGAAGACCCTTTAATTTCCTGACCTTTCATCCTTCCAGTGGATAAACCACATCCATGTTCATTCCCCAACTAAGGTACTAAACTGATATTTAAAGAAATGGAGAAGCTGGGTGCGGTGGCACTGAAGCAGACCAGATACTCCCACCCAAAGGACCTTGCCATAATTAAGCTTCTCTTCTTGTCAGAAAGATTTTTACAAAGAATGTCAATAGAATGTCAGTGAGAGTTCTGCAAAGAACATTATAGTTTGAAGCTTCCTCTCTCTTGTAAATGCCAGGTTTGCAAACAAAAGATGTGACAGAGTTAGTCTACAATCAAGCTTGTTGTGCAAAAAGGTATTATCTGTTTTCTTGACAAAAACTTGTAAAACTTCTGTCTGGCCTAAGAATATGGGACAAAAAAAAATATGTTTCCTCCCACTATCATGTAACCATCCCATTGAGTAAAAGTCTAAAAGAATTTCCAGACTCAGGACCCAGAGATTTTTAGGCATTAGCTCAGCTTAAATAAACCTTCCTGATAATTCCTCGGGTGTCCAGCCTCTTCTGTCCTACATCAGTGCATGCCTGTAATCCCAGTGAGTTGGGAGACTGAGCAGGAGGATCACAAGTTCAAGGCCAGCCTCAGCAACCAAGTGAGGCCCTAAATAACTTAGTGAGACTCTGTCTGAAAATAAAAAATTAAAAGGGGTGGGGATATGGCTGAGTGGTAAAGTGCCTCAGAGCTCAATCTCCAGCATAAAACACACACACACACACACACACACACACAACTAAAGAGAGGGAGAAACCAAAGATGACACATATACACACCCACTGTGCCTCCCCCATGAGTTTTTCTCAAAGTGCTTCCTCCCAAAAGCATAAAATCTGCCATGGTTCTCTCACATTTGGCAAGGGCTTGAGTAGACTGTATTTTCTTGACAAAAGCCAGGCCAGGCAGTACACGGAATGGAAATATCTGTAAAAACTTACCTCAGGAAAATAAAGCATCATCACCGAAATGTCAGAGGGTGGGAAAAAAATCCTGACTTAGCTCAAAATACCAGAAAATAAAACAACAATATTCTGAACAGCCCAGGATAGAACACTATCATAAGTAAATTAACAAAAAAAGGCTGATCCTGAACTGTATTTGGGTCCAAGAGAAAAACAAGAATTTTAACAATAGGGTTAAGTTTATTCAGTATCTTTAATAGGAAAGGAATTAAGTTTACCATCTTAATCTCTCATTTTGTCCCTTTCTTGGTTAAAGATACTTTTGCCCTCAATATTTATTTCCCCATCCATCAATACCAGTTCTTTTTTTGTTTGTTTGTTTTTTAAAATTTTTTTAGTTGTTGATGGACCTTTATTTACTGATTTATTTATATGTGGTGCTGAGGATCGAACCCAGTGCCTCACACATGCAAGGCAAGTGCTCTACCACTGAGCCACAACCCCAGCCCCCATCAATACCAGTTCTTAAAGGATTTTTTTTCTTTGTTTTCATCGAGGTAAAAATTAATCATATAGTTCAATGTGCTACCTCTAAAAGATTCTCTCTCATAACTAGAGATAGGAAGATAAATGTGGTAGTTAAAATACTTCAAGGGATAATCTATCAATACACAAATAATGTTTTTGAAAAAGCATAGCATGAAAATAGGAAATCAATACTAATTGAATCTAAACCTTAAACAATTATTGTTACCTGGATATAGCTCTGGGATGTCATATCCTAACACTAAACTTTAATCAATTCTCAGTGATAGAACAATGGATCCACACTTAAATATGTTTAGGAATCTTTTAAGATGTAGATTCCTGAGCTCTATGAAGATGTGGATTTCACAAGATTGGCATGGACCTGGGACTCCACATTTCTAGCAAACATCACAGGCCATTTTGATGCATATGGTCTCTGGACCACACGTGGACAAACATGAGACCAAAGGCAACAGAAAATTTAATCTGCAAAAAAACACCAAATAGATTAAGAGATTGATAATGCCATAGTCAGTTTACACCTTCAAATCAGAAGAGCCACAGGGTGGGAAGTAGATGGGAAACAGGCAGGTCTCACCAGTCCCCCAGCTCACAAGAGTTTTAGGCTCTGATGGCGAGGAGAGATGGTTCAAAGAATGAGGCCATCTGTACTGCTGGGTTTCTGAGTAATTTAAGAATGTTTCTAATTGCTTGATGTCAGAAGAGCCTGAAATGTATTTTTCTTCCCCGCCCTCATGCTACCACAGACAGGCCTTAGAGCAATGTTTATTTCAAAACCAAATCTAATCCATATGTTTGTCTTACTTAGACTTGAGTCAAAAAATGTTTTTAGTGTTAATTTACAAGCAAGAGAAAACCTTTACCATGAAGACAGAAAAGAGGAATTTCTCTACCTTTGGTAAATGTATTTGAACAAGGAACATTTGAACAAATGTATTTGAACAAGGAATATTCAGGATTGAAGAATGGTAGTTTCAAATGGTGGGGATAGGAAAAGGGCATAGTTTAAGAGCAAATTAGTTTTGACACTTTATCATGATCGTTAGGTTGCTCTAAGCTATTTTTTTAAATAACTTTTTCATACAAGTGACTAGCTTTTTATCACTAACAAGTTACAATGCTATTTATTTCTTGAGAATGAGCCAAATGCTTCAGAGAAGTGGGACAGTTGTACTGTCCTGTAGGTCTGAATTTAGTCTCTGCTTTTATATGACTCCTTTCAAATAAAGTCCACATCCTAAGAGTTTGAGAAACCAACAACAACCAAAGTAATTTTGCCACCAGGGACAGAATTGATTCTTGTCCATTGTCCCAAGAGGTAGCCTACCCTCTGTGCGATTTTAGAAGCTGCAGTCGTTTGCCAAGTCCTAGCCTAGTAGAAAACACACATAGGAGCCTGGTATATTTTCCAGGGCACCTCAAGGAGGTAGGGTGGGGTAGTAGACTAAAAAGGTTTTCACACCTGAGGTTCTGGGTTTCAATCTTAATCTGCTCTTGTCTAGCTATGTCCTTGAATGAGGCCCTGAGTCTTTTCAAGGCTGATCTAGAATATGGAACTGGATTGACAATGCTTTGTAGGATTATTTTGAGTGATAAAACAGCATATAAAGCTAGAGAAGTTGCAAACTGGGGAGGAGGTTCCAAAAGAGCCATGTACATCAAGTACAGGCAAAAAGGGGGGTGTTATCTGTGGAGAATTTGTGGGAAAGAGTTTACTGGAGATTGAACCTAAGGCCTTCTGCATGCTAGACAAGCACACCACCACTGAGCCACAGCCCCAGTGCTATCTATACAGAATTTAAAAACAATAATAAAATTAAGTAAAAATCACCTGCTTTTTATTATAATTCATGGGCAACCTGAAACAATCTCAATGATTAAATCCCTCTCCCCCAGGGCAGGCAGCTCCCACTGTACCCCTCCTCACTTTGGTTGCCTATTGGCATAGTAACTGGTGCATAGTAGGTCTTTAGGAAAAGCTAGTTTTTTTATTTTTCTGGAAATGGGCCAAATCTGTTTGAAACTAAATCTAAAATAAGATAAGAGCCTTTGTACATAAATCCTATTACAGCTCAACTTAGCTCCAGTTGAGGACATCAAAAAATGATGTCAGACCTGATATCCACTCAGTTGGCTGGTCTCTACAATCATCTTCCAAAGGATAAATTCAAGAAAGTCTATCAGTTTAAGACTAATAATGCAATGATTTTATTTCTTAAAAACTTCATAATACACACACATTGATGGAACGGAAGCATTTTAATAATAAGGTGGTGGAGGGATATCAAGTAATAATGTAGAGGCCATTTAGTCCAACCATCTCTTTTTACTGAGTAAGGGTTCTTGGTTAGAAACAGTAGAAACTACTTAAGTAGAGAAATTATTTATTGGAAAACTATTGAATAGTTCATAGAATTCAGAGAGAGAGAGATTGAAAAACAACGCTAATAGGAACAAGGGAGGTCACCAGTTGGGACCCCACCAAATTCATTCCATGGAAAGTGTTTTGGACTGTCATTGGGGGTGTCAGCAGTGGACTGTTACCTCTAATCCCACATAAATAATCCCTGCACCACTGTGCCATGCTTTCAAGGGCCAAAGTCCAAGGGAGGAGTATGCAACTGAACCAATGCTAGGTCACACTTCTGTGAGAAAACAGAGCTTCCTCATGCTAACAAATTATATGTGCAGGAGTGGGTCTGTAAGTGTGGTATCAGAGAATCCCCAGGGTGGGGAGCAAGAGGCAGGTGACACAGACCCAGGGTGAAGTGTTATCAGGTTGTACCTGCTTGAAACTGGTCAGTCTATACACACCGGGTTTTCATATTCTAGTAATGAGTAGTGAAGCCGAGAGGATTCTAAGCATAAATAAGGAGTTTTCAAACCCACCGAAGGGCTCCGATGTAATCAATACACCACCCAGGTACTCCTCCAGTCTCTGCCACTTTGGTGGGGGAGGTGGCTCATGCTTTTTCTTCTGACAAAGGGAGAATTCAGGGGCTGGGGTTATGACGCAGTGGTAGCGTGCTCACCTAGCATGTGTGAGGCACTGGGTTCGATCCTCAGCACCACATAAAAAAAATAATAAAGATTCTCTCCACCTACAACTAAAAAATAAATTTTTTTTTTTTTAAAAAGGGAGCATTCAGTAGTGTTGTAGCTAGGAGCTCACTGGTGAGGGAAGTCCATGCCATTAAGCCCAGGCATAGTCTCCACTGTGCCTTAACAGTTACTTTGTTAGAGGAATGAATTATAAGAATCTGAGTGCAGAGCTTTATAGTGAGCATTTACATGAGATTCAAATATTCTCCGTTTTTATTGATTCCAATAGGTCCATTTGAATACCCCCTCCCTGAATTCCACTCCCACCCCATCCCCACCCTCGGCTATTTAGCTAAATAAGACCCTCTCCATGAATTGATATGGAACTTTACCTCAGGCCAACCATCCTTCTAGCAAAGTGGACATGTATAAACTCTTCAAATTTCTATCTTCTTGGTGGCGCTCCACCTTTCAGGGCCACCTCTGATGTAATTCTCTCCTAGTTGGTGCCAGACTATCACATAGAGCCACCTGTAAAGCTGACTTATCTTTTTCTCTTCCCAGTTCTCCTTTTTGCTAAAGAACATGAACCTGATTATAAAAACAAAATAAAATAAATAAATTCCTATGGGAAGGAAAACAGGAGAAAGTCTCCTTTGTTTTCTAATTTAATTCTGCTATGGCCAGAGAACACGCTCTGAACATGTAAATCTTGTGAAATTTCCTGAGACATTTTATTAGGTTGGTGGTGAACTTTCCCTATGCACTTGTAAAGAAACTCTTATGGCATTGGTGTATTTTACAAATGGCAATGGCATCTAGGAAACAGTTATTCGGATCATTTAAGTCTTCTTTTTTGTTTACTTGTTCTATCCATTACCAAGGGATGGAGGAGTGTTAAAATTTAAGACAATTCTATATTTGTCTATATCTCCCTCTAGCTCTGTCTATATCTGCTTCATGCATTTCAAATTTGTTGTTAAGTACATACACACATGATTTTTTTTGTCTTTCTGAGATATTGACCTTTTAATTAAATATTATGGAAAGGTTTCTTTTATCTCTGGTGACTCTTCATCTATAGGACTACCTCTGATATTAACATGGCTGCACTACCTTTCTTATGCCTATTATTTGCATTATATATATTTTACATCTTTTTTCTGTCAATAGCAATATATGTATCATTATATTTGAAGTGTGTCTTTTTAGATTACATACAGCACCAACAGTTGGGCATTCAAAGCACTGCAAATAAACCAACAGAGCTAAAGAAATGATCCAGTAAATATATAATAGGACCTGAGGCTGAAAAAGATACCAGAAATAATATCAAGGAGGACCTCATGGACTGTGCTAAAAATTATCTATCCTATGTTATTTAGTCTTTAAAAGGAAGGAAGTTTTGACACATGCTAAAACATGGATGGACCTTGAGGACATTATGCTAAGTCAAATAAGCCAATCACAAAAAGACAAATACTGTACAATCCAATTTATGTGAGGTACCTAATGATTTCACTTATATGAAGGACTTAAAGCATTCAAATTCAAACAGCTAAATAATAGAATGGTGGTTTCTAAGGGATGGGGGAGTGGAGGAGATAGGGAGTCATTTCGTGCATGTAGTTTCAGTTTTGAAGAGTTCTGGAGACTGGCTGCCAGACAATGTAGATGTACTTAAGACTGTTGAACTGTGTATTTTATTTTATTTATTTATTTATTTAGGTAGTAGAGATTGAACTCAGGGGCACTTGACCACTGAGCCACATCCCCAGCCCTATTTTGTGTTTGTTATGTAGAGACAGGGTCTCACTGAGTTGCTTAGCGCCTCGCCATTGCTGAGGCTGGCTTTGAACTCGCGATTCTCCTGTCTCAGCCTCCCTAAGTGCTGGGATTACAGGTTTGCACCACCGTGCCCGGCTTGAACTGTGTATTTTAAAATGGTGAAGATGGAAAATTTTATGTTGTGTATATTTTAGCACAATTAAAATATTTTAATGGAAAATTTTTTTTTCTATGCTGAGGGCAATAAATTGCTCAAGATCATTTCTAAACAGAGAAATGGCATCTCATGATGGTTTAAGAGTGCCTACCTAGGAAGGTAGGTGAGAGGATAGAGTCAGGGAGGACATCCAGAAGGCTATTAAACTCAAGGTGAAAAATTATTAGAATCTGTACTAGAGAAGAAGTAGTGAATAAAATGAAGGAAAGAAAGGAAATAGCCATTTAACAGATTCAACCGAACCTGGAGATCAATTGGGAAAGTGGGGCAGGGCAGGTAGATGGCAAGAGAGAAATTTGATTCAAGAAATCAGAATTTTGACTTGAGAACTCAAGGGGTGGGGAGTGGTATTATTCCACCAAGTAGAAATTATACTGAAAAGATCAAGTTTAAGAGATAAAATTCAATTTAAACGTGTTGGACTTAAGGAACAGAGAAGTTTTATTGATATTATAAGACTCCAGTTTGACATGACCACAGCCATCTTGGTTATATCTGCCATCTTGCCTGCCAGATGAACCTGGCACACATTCCAAATCCTACAGGATAAACAAAATTGTTAAAACTGTCAGTCAAGATATCCTGTGCAGCTAGCCACCAAGGACTGGACTATTAATTGACCTTTGACATATTAATAGTGTGTTTTTGTTTTGTTTTGTTTTGCTGAGAAAACCCAGATACATTCTGGTTGCCTACAAGCCACATTTGTCTTTCAA
The DNA here is from genome assembly GCA_004024805.1 of Geosciurus inauris. NCBI lineage: Eukaryota > Metazoa > Chordata > Mammalia > Rodentia > Sciuridae > Geosciurus > Geosciurus inauris. Next base: position 89,942 of record PVHX01005791.1, read on the forward strand.
ACCCCTTCCTTCTGCCTCTGGGGAAGCAAGTCTACCACCCAAGACTTGCTTCTGTCCCAAAGTTCCTAATAAATTGCACTCTATGCAATCCTAAATTTGTCTCTCTTTCTTGGGTCCCTTGACACCTTTGATGGCCAGTTACTGTATACCAGGTTTTTCCAAAACAACATTCAGCATGAATTTAAAATTGTTTAGCCCCCCCCAAAATGTCTTCAATAAAATAAGAGAGGATGTTACATAATGTTAGTAGTATTTGTGCAGACATCTTTAAAATCAAATAAAACTATCAGTAAAATCAAAGGGATACAAATTTTTCAATTTCTTCTGAGTCAGACTTGGACCAGGATATATTTTTATTTCCATGGCTTACTGAATATCATAGAATATTAAAAGTTTCTAACACTAAGATAGCCAAACAGTCTCCATTGGCCCTTAAGTGCTCTAACACCTGAAAAAAAGCTATGTCAATGAACAAAAGTTCTGGTCACATAAAAATATTAAAGATAGGTCTTCAGGGGCTGGGATTGTGGCTCAGTGGTGGAGCGCTTGCCTCGCATGTGTGAGGCACTGGGTTCGATCCTCGGCACCACATAAAAATAAAAATAGGGATATTGTGTCCATCTACAGCTAAAAAATATTTAAAAAAAAAAAAAAAAGATAGGTCTTCAAAGCACAAATATGTTCATACCATAAAACACAAAGGACCAGGTATTTGTTATTGCTCTATAGTCTAAATATAGGTTTTTGCATATATGCTAATATTAACCTCAATGATACTGAGTTTTTCAAATATGGCATGACCACAGTAGACTCCATTTGTTTTTTGTTGGCCCTTTTGACAATTGAAGTTGGTCACTATAAGCAATATGTCCCACATCAGTTTTATAGCTATCAACAATAGAAAAATTAGAAAATGCATGAGCAAAAGGAGAAAAATGAAAATCACCATTAATATGTATCTTTTCATATCCATAAGTTATTTTAGAATATCATTTTTTTTACTCCATTTAAGCTATTAAAGTTTTCCTAAACATGATTCATAGGCAGGATATAATGTTTTAGTGGTCAGTGGATTGATAGCTACAGCACTTAAAACTATTGCTTGTAGTAACTGCCAAAGTACATGCTTTTAAGAGCAGAAATAAAATTCATGGAGTTAAAAAAAAAAAGGAATTTTACTGCTAAGTACCTAATTAAGCAGAGTTTTAATGATCTTCTCTCAGGGTTTTCTCAAAGGCTACCTTTGCTCAATTTTCCTTACCACATTCACTTTACCCCCAACACAGGAAATCCTGAAGTAAAGAAGTGTCACTAAGGAATTACAGGGAAAAAAATAAAAGTATATAGTAGACAGCTACACACTCAGTATATTCAGTCAGATAATTAAAGCTCAGCTGCTTGCACAACTAAGTACCAAATAAACACTTGTTAACTGACAAGAGAATGACTGAGGAAGTCAAGAAGGAACACTATGACGAGCTTTTGGCTACACAGCTTGAAAACTAAAGGGAAAAGGAGAAGGAAGCACACTGTCAGTATTTCTCTATCAGACCATGGTGGAAAGTCAAGGCAAGGGAGGCTATATGTACGTACTCCTTTTTGACATTAAAATAAAAATGGGTTTTTCTTACTTGCAAGATAACAATATCAATAGCAATGAATCTGCTGAGAGTTGCAGGGTAAAACAAGGCATATATATATGGGAAGCTTATGGAAATGGTGTTGTCTCTTGTGAAGGAGAGTCCTTGGGAGCATGCTTTGTGGGACCAAGGATGACACACTGTTCTATGTAAAGCACCTTTGGGTGGAGTGGAAGGAGGGTCATGATACTCTGCATAGGTGTACATAAGCTGAGGATATGTGATCTCCAGATCACACAAACTCATAAATTTTATGTCTGGAAGTGATCTCAGAACATACTCATGCCAATCTACCCAACTAGAGAATCCACTCAATACAAAGTCTATGAGTCAATGGTTGGGGGTTGGTAAAGGTGAGCAGAATAGAAAGAAAATCTTGGATCCATGAGTCCATGAGAATAGAGCTTTATCCATTTTCCCTGAGGAAACCAGCAGAGGAAAGAATGATATTCACGGTGTCAGATTTTTAAAGAAAATTCAGAACATCATTTAGCCTTGAGAAAAGACAGTAAGTGAACTTCAGGATGATGTTTTTTTTTTCTCACAGGTTATGAACTGTTTTCTGAAAACCCACAAAGGCCACAAAAGGAAAAAACCAAATGATAAGGCATTTCACTCTTTGTCATTTTATTTATGTTATAGAGCAGAGAAAGATCCTAGAAGGAAAAGGCTAAATGTTACTGAGCTCCTGAGGGAATGTGGCTAAACTCACTCTTTGGAGATGTTTGAAAAGAAGTGTGGCTGGATGACCCTGGTAATCTGGATCATACACACTGCACTGGTGCTCTTATAGGGCCTTTCATGAGCTAGCAAAGAATTCAGGAAGTGACCTTAGAGGTCAAAGCTAAGGAGTCCAAGAATTCTACAGCATTGCCAAGATTCATGATTTTTAAGTACCGTGAGCAAAGGACATGAGGAAAAAAACAAGTGCTTTAGTGAACACTCAATCTTTCTCAAAACATTTTCTGTTCTTGTCCTAATGGAATAAGCCTAGGACTTGATTCTCGCATATCTATAGTTCAGAAAGTTAGCTTGTTACTGTTTCATGGATGCTGAGAGAAGACAGAAGATTTCTGGTTTAGAGGCAAAGAGCTTCATTGTTCGTGGGACATTAGCAGCATGAGCATCATGATGTTTGTATCAGGTCTCTGCCCTCTGACTCCCACAGGGTGATCTAGAGGCCTACACGGTACCTGTACACAGCACCTTGAACTATAGGAGCACGGGGGACTCACCACTTTAGAGCAAGTAATAAGCAAGCTGGCTGTGTTTCAGAGGGAGACATTACTTCATCCCTCAGGATTGTGCATTGCAAACAGCCTTAAGACATGGCCCAAGGATAAAGCGATGGCTGTCTTGCATTCTTGGCTTATGCAGCAAAATGTGTGGGAATGCAGGATAGCTGTGCAAGACAGTGTCTCCCATTACTTCCTCTCACTCTTCTGTTCTCTTACCTAACTCTGTTCCTCTCCTGAAAATGAAGGGAAGAGGAACTTCCAGTGAATGGGCTCGCTTTTTAGAGCCTACAACCATATTTTTTGGAGTTCTGTGACCTGAGCAGAACTCCCGAACTCAGAAGTTCTTGCACTATTTCACATCCTGAGAAAAATGCTGCCATCTCACCTAGTCTTTTCTAGGAGCACTCAGAAGGAAACTTAGCTGTTCTTCCTTCTCTGAGCTTCCTTGAAGACTGGCCACCTACAGTTTTAACCTTTACTCCCCCTTGGTGTCTCATTTCCATCTCTGCTTGTTGTCTTAGCAACACTAAGAAGATCTTAGAACACTACATACACAAGTCCCCCAAACAATATGTCTTCCTAGTTCAGATTCATATGAGTCACTGAATCCATAGGCATTCTTGAGAGAGGTAAGTTTCAGCAGACAAAACCTTGGAGAAAGGAGGAAAAGAATTGATATGTACTGGGAGCCTCCCAGGAGCGCCAGACTGAGCGCAAGGCAATTTCATCTGTGGCCTCTCACTCAATATCATGACCCAGAAGGTAGGAATTATTCCCATTTTTTTCAAGTAAGAAAATAGTGACATGGGTATCTTAAGAAGATCTCACAGCTTTGGGGAAAAGTTGATAAGATGTAAAGACACATCTATGGGACCTACTATACTTCATCATGTTTGTTTAAACACACCATAGGGCTTCCACAAATTGGACAAGTAATTTACAAATCTTCTATATTGCCACAAGCTGTGCTATCCCGTGCATAAGTTTATGCAAATACAAATGCCAAGTCCAAGAGAAATCAACCACTTACTCAAAGGAAATGGTTTGCATTTTTACTTACACACACACACACATGCTCCTCTCTTAAATCAGAGTTTTGCCTCCAAATCTAATCATGCTTACTTACACACACACACACATGCTCCTCTCTTAAATCAGAGTTTTGCATCCAAATCTAATCATGCATTTCTGTTAAGAATTTGTTCTTTTTGTTCTAGACTATGTTATGTGCTCTCTGCTATGTAACAATGAGAGGTGGCAGTGTGTGTTAGACTTTTGTCACTGTGACAAAATACATGATATAGACAACTTAAAAAGAGATACTTATTTTGGTTCATGGTTCTGGATATTCCATCCATGGTCACTTGGCCCCATCATTATGAACTTGTGGTGAGGCAGAACATCATGGTGAGGAATATGAGCTGAGCCTTTCACCTCCTGTTGGCCAGAAAGCAGAAAGAGAGAAAGAGAGGAAGGGGCTGGGGACAAGAGATACCCTTTAAGGACATGCCCCCAGTGACCTAATTCCTCCAACTGGGCTCTACCTTCTAAAGTTTACGCCAGCTCCCAATGGTGCCACCAGCTGGGGACCAAGCTTCAACACACGAGCCTTCAGGGGCCATTCCAGATCCAAAGTACAACACTGTGGAATCAGCTAGAGAGGGCACCTAAGAAAGGAGTCCGTGGTTTCCAAGGCCTCTGCCAGAGCAGTCACAAGAAGCTAAAAAGAAACAACACCAGGACAAGGACCAAGTGAGACATCTGGGCTGATCATCGTGAAGTTATATTCAGCATTTAGTACAGAAACAGGGCCAAGTTCCCCTGGAGGTTATGACAATTTCATGGCCAGGAGAAATTCATGAACTAAGCTACCTGAGGGTCCTAGGGGAACTTCTGCTGAACTAAGAAGAGTTCAATGCTCCCAAGAAACCTCAAGTTTGCTGCCCAACCCCCCTCTAGCTTCTGCCCTACCTCCATCTACATCTTAAGAGAATATTATAGGAAGTCCACAGATTCAGATTCCAAAGATCAGGCCTAATCTACAACCTTGATCAGTCATACAATTACTCTTGCATGAAAGACATAGGTTGCATCTGTACCTACAGATAAAATGCTGAGCTTCTATTAGGGACTTAACATTTACTGAACAATAAAATTCTCCAAGCCTTAGTTTCCTGGAGGATCCCATCACAAAGATTCCAAGGATATAATGAGAAAGAGTATTGGCACTTCCTGGCAGAGTGTCTAACTTACCAGAGATTCTTTTTTTTTAATTTTTTTTTTTTAGTTGTAGATGGACACAATGTCTTTATTTTATTGCTTTGTATGTGGTGCTGAGGTTTGAACCCAGGGCCTCACACCTGCAAGGCAAGCGCTCTACCGCTGAGCTACAATCCCAGCCCCTTACCAGAGATTCTTAACTGCTATTGCCCTCTCTATTCCTCTCTATACTGATAAAGGTGCTGTGACACCTGCGAACCTCATCTGCCTCTATAACCTCCCTCCTACAACAAGACCCACCAGAAGTCATTCATTAAGGAGCAGGTAAGGACATGGAGGCCTTCTTGATTGTCTATGTTCTAACCTAAATTAGGGGATTAAAAATTATGTTTCATACATTGCTGGTAAGACTTCAAATTGGTGCAACCACTCTGAAAAGCAGTATAAGGATTCCTAATGAAACTTGGAATGGAACCACCATTTGACCCAGTTATCCCACTCCTCTGCGTATACCCAAAGGACCTAAAATCAGCATACCATAGTGACACAGCCACATCAATGTTCATAGCAGATCAATTCACAATAGCTAAGCTATGGAACCAACCTAGGTGTCCTTCAACAGATGAATGGACAAAGAAAATGTACATATACACCATGGAATATTACTGAACCATAAAGAAAAATGAAATTATGGCATTTGTCAGTAAATGGATAAAACTGGAGATTATCATGCTAAGTGAAATAAGCCAATCCCAAAAAAACCAAAGGTAGAATGTTCTGTCTGATATACAAATGCTGACTCACAATGGGGGGAAAGAGGGAGCGGAGGTTCACCAGATTGGACAGGGGGAAATGAGTGGAATGGAGAGGGGATGGGGATGGGAAAGACAGTAGAATGAATCAGACATAACTTTCCTATGTTCATACATAAATACACGATCAGTGTAACTCCACATCACATACAACCACAAAAATGGGAAGTTATATTCCATGTATTTATGATATGTCAAAATATATTCTACTGTCATGTAGAACTAAAAAGAACAGACAAAAAAATCAAAATTAAAAAATCATAATAACAAGAAAAAATAATAACATAAAAAATTATTCTGCAAAAGCTATGATTGTTTAATGACAGATTTTGGGAATATAAGGGTCTTTTTATTTTGCCAATCTGCCCCTGCCTCGGGGCATAGATATTTCTGTTTCTACCTTAGAGTCAACAGCAGCCCAAGTGCATCCCATTTCCCTCCAGGTTCATCTTACACAAGCATTTCCTAACAACCAGAGCCAATGACAGTTATATCTTAGGTCCCATAAAATCCTCTCCTGCCAGACATAATGCCACCTTCATATTCTTCACCCGGAAAACATAATGACAGCAACTAAAAGTGATGTCATTAGAGAGAAAAAGTTGAATCCATTCTAATTTGATTAGGAAGTAAATCATTTGCAAGCCTGACTCCTTTAACTATTATGATGCTACTTTTAAATCGCTGGCAACCCAACTCACAGCTGACAACCCCGCTCACACAGTACTGCTATGAACATGGCATGCAACTCAGAGTGTAGCCAACAGAAATGTCCATAAAAACAATGTTCTGACTGGATCAGTTTTGGTTAATTGAGAGATTAATCAAAGTTAATCTTTAGGTTTATCTCTAGGTTAATTGAGAGAAAGTACTAAGAACCTGTAACTGAGCTCTTTAAAGTTGCGGAGCATTTCAGTTTTTGCTAAGAGAAGAATTTAATTTTTGTTAACTTATTACAAACATACACACACTCGTATGACATTGTCATGTATAACTGTTACACTTAAATAGATGGCTTATCATATTTACTTGCCTTCACCACCAACCAGAGACTTACACAATGACTGTGGAGTGGGCAGAGATAACCCCAGGGATAGGCCCAGCACAATGTTTGAAAAAAGTTAACTCCATAAACAACAGGCCCACTATTTCTCCTTAGTTCTATCTCGGGAAGCTCCAAAATTGAATCACACACAAAGGACAAGGCAAGACTCAAGTCTCAAGCTACCAAAGGACAGGTGTGTTTTCGGTCTCTATTTTGCGCTCTCAATATCCAGTGTCTTCCATCTCTCAAATTTTACTGCTCCCTGACCACACTCATCACTCAAAGATTATGTGGAGTGGGAAGGAGAATCTCTCTCTTATTTAATCAGTAGCATTCCCATGAGAGGAGTCCCCTGGGGCTCACACTGCCAGTTATCGGATCCTACCCTGTGTGCGTGCTGTGTTCCATCTGGTGTCCTTTAACCATAGTCCCCTGAGTATCTCCTAACAACTGCTCAGTGTGGGCCTGAGACCCAGTGTCAGGCTCCAGAGCCCAGGCTCTGTCCATAAGACTATGATGCCACAAAAGAAGGTGGCCTGAGAGTTGTTTTCTAAAACTTGAACTGTTACTCTAAGGAAATTATTTGTCCAGTTGTGTTTTTTTTCTGCTAAGATTCAAACAAAAGACTATAAGCTTAAATTGCATGGAATAAAAAGTTGGTTTGATGAGTTGATAATTACCCAGTGAAACAGAAAGCTGGGGAACCAGCAGAGGCCCCATGCTGGAAAGTGCCTGTAGGAGCTACAGCAGTTGCTGGTCATGGGTAGTTTGGGGAAGCACAAGACATTTTTCTTCTTTCAAGATTGACTGACCCAAAGGGAAAAATGTAACCAAAGGAATTCTAATTGCTAAGATTCATGCAGTGCTTTTTCTTTGCCAGATTCTAGTCAAGTACTTCATATTGGAATTCAGATCTGAAACAGTGAAACAATTTCTTTCTTGGGAAAAAAAAACATATTCATTAACTATTTTAAAAATGACAAACAATAGGGCTGGGGTTGTAGCTCAGTAGAAGAGTGCTTGCCTAGCCTGTGTTCAATTCTCAGCACCACGTATAAATAAATAAAATAAAGGTTCATGAAATTTATGGTTCATTAAAAAATATTTTTTAAAAAGTGACAAACAATAAAGTTCAACTATCATCAAAATAAAAATTCAGCTCTGTGGGCAGTTAAAAATGGGTTGGGTAGGAGTGGGGAGAAGAGAGGGAAAATAATAAGAGGGGCAAAGTGGGGTAGCAGTGGGGAGGAGGGAGTAAAGAGAATGTTAGGGAAGATTCTTTACAGATTTGTATAACAATATTGTATAACAGAAATGTTGAAAGGTGGGAAAGGGAAGAAAAGAGAAGGAAAAACAGAAGAAACTGAAAGGAACATAAAATGAGGAAGCAATAAAGGAGAAGAAAACTTAGTAAGATTATTTGACATTACACTCTGTTGTTCCCTTAGGTTGGGCAGATTTTAGGCTACAAAATCAATGGGCCGTTTCCTTTGAAAATGCCCAGGAAACTCTTTAGCCATTATTCACAGGTCTTCAAAGTCTCTTGCCAAATCTTCAGTGCCTTGGTATCAATTAATATAACAACAGTAGTTATTGAAAAACTTATTTCCAGACCACTCTATAAGTAGCCAGGGACTATTGCTTTCACACTGAATGAAACAAAATGAAAAACAAATTGACCTCCAGGTTAGAAGTTACTTTAATACTGTCTGAGAAAGTAGACAGGACTATATCGGTTGCATTTCAGTTGCATGAATAAAATTAAATAAAATCCATCTAGAAAAATAATATTATGACATATTCTCAAAGGAAAAAGACTGTCCTCAGCTGGACTCTGGATTTCTTTCCTGTGTGGAACAATCCTTGGCCACGATTCTCAGGCCAGTCACATATCTTCCTTCTAGTCCATGTGTCCTGCTGACCAGTCTCGTCACCTCCTTTAAAAAGTGCTCTGAGGTGCTCACATCATCATAATGTGGAGTGGCTCTCCCAAACTCTGTCATCTGGGCTCCCCCTTCATTACTATCTTCCACCCCAGCTCCTGGAATCCAGTAATAGTAGCACATTTTTAAAGTTAAGATGAAATTCTTCCAAGTTCCCTAAGTCTCCACAGGCAACTTTACAGATTTGCATAACACAAAATGGAATTTTGAAAGCAGAGTAAAGCTGTCTTGGAATAGTCAGAAAGTTACCAGATGTTGCTGTTACAGAGAATACAAAATGCTTTCTTCTAAATGTGCATGTGATTAGATCTTACTCTATCATTATAGTCGTGGGGATTTTTTTTCCTTTCAAAGTTGCATTTTTCCCTCTCAAAGTCTCTTTTGACTAAACAAATTTCATATGGGTAATCAAAACATTATGTATGTCATTGTACTCTCAGTTAATTTGAGCAATTTTTGTTAAAATTTACCCACATGGTAAAACACTCTTGGAAAACAGTTTCACGAAAGAGACATTTTAAAGTTATTATGTTAAACACAACCATGCATCTTTGCTTTAGCTGCAGGTCTTTTTTTTCTTTTGAATGACACGTGTATCCTTAGATGCAATGTGTTTTTACATCAGTATTTTGTTTCTTGAGGAATGATTAGGTTTTATATTACTACACAAGGGAATTTCAAAACTCCCTGGAAGTAAAAGGAATTTTTCAAAAAATATGATCAATAGTGAAAAATTGAAAATGTTAACAATATTAATTCATTTAACAAATAAATATTTATTGAACCCTTCCATCTTGTGCCAGCTTTGTTCTAGGCACAGGGAAGCCTCAGTTGCTGCAACAGTTCTTATCTCATGGAGTTCATATTCTACAGAAACAGAAAATTGGTTGTATAAATTACATTGCATTCAAATAAGAGAATATCATATGACCCTATAAATGATGTAGTACAAATACATTTATTAATAAAAATGATATTGATAGTATAATGAAGAAGAGAGGTTATAAAGAGGATTGCAGTGTGATAATTTCTGCTTGTACATTTTAAACAGAAATTACCACACTGCAATCCTCTTTATAACCTATATAAAGTGTACTAGCAGCCGGGCGCAGTGGCGCACACCTGTAATCCCAGCACTTTGGGAGGTCAAGACAGGAGAATTGCGAGTTCAAAGCCAGCCTCAGCAACGGCGAGGCACTAAGCAACTCAGTGAGACCCTGTCTCTACATAAAACACAAAATAAGGGTTGGGATGTGGCTCAGTGGTCGATTGAACTCACAGTACTGAGTTCAATCCTCAGTACCAAAAAATAAAATGTACTAGCAATGTAAGAGCTAACAATTATTGGGGATTCACAATAGCTATGCATTGTTCTGAGTACTTCACTTACATTATTTCATTTTATCTTCATTATTACTCTGCATGAAATTTATGGTTCATATTATTACTATATTTTGTAGGTGGTAGAATTGGAATTGAGGCACAGAGTGATTAAGTATTGAGCTTCAAATCATAGCAGCTGGTATAATTTGGCTCTGGAGGTGCACACTGGATCAACATGCTGCTCTGAATCGTGTGTGGAATTAGCACATGATCATCTCTAGAGGGGTGAAGAATATTATTCTGCCTACCACAACCTTTCACCCAGCTCCCACTAATGATAACACTTTGCACAGTAGAATTATCAAAAGTAATGAATTAACATTGGTACAATACTATTAACTAAGCTAGTAATTTATTCATATTTTACTAGTTGATCCACTAATGACCATTCTCTATTCTTTTATTTTCCCCCAAGATGCTGACTTTATTTAAAGATCAGTTCATCACACTTAGATAAATTTGCTTTCACAAAAACTCCTTGGGGGGGTGGGAATAATTCATTGAGAGTAATTCTGCCATTACAAAGAAATTGATTTCAAAATATGCTTTTCAAACTTTTGACAAAAACAATTTTCTCATTTTTTTATGCACCACAAAAGGCAAACACTACTGTGTTGACAATGTAATAAATGAGTTGTCAAATAAGATATTAATCATTTATAGATTTAATTTTTAATAAAGGCTTTTAAACATACCCCAAAATATCCATCAATATTTGACATGGTAAGAAGCAGCATTTTTATAAATCTCATCCCCTATGACAACTGAAGTTGGCACAGGATGTTTACTCTTTTTTTTTCTTTTTTTTTCCCTTTATTTATTCTAATTAGGTTTACATGTCAGCATAATGCATTTTAATTCATCGTACACAAATGGAGCACAACTTTCTACTTCTCTGGTTGTACACAATATCGAGTTACACCATATGTGCAGTCATATATGTACCTAGGGTAATGATGTCCATCTCATTCCACCATCTGTCCTGCCCCCATGCCCTCTCCCCTCCTCTTCCTCCTCTTTGACAAGTTCCTCCATTCTTCCTATGCCCCAACCCCATTATGGATCAGCATCCACTTATCCAAGAGAACATTTGGCCTTTGGTTTTTGGGGATTGGCTTACTTCGCTTACCATGATATTCTCCAACTCCATCCAAGCATCCATTCATAGAGTTTTCTTGAAGCAATTTTCACTATGGCATTGTAAGGAAGATTTTTCTGTCCTTATTCCTTCTACTTTTATTTCCTCAATTATTTACATATATGTATGGACTCATAAGTATTTATCTTATTCTATGAATTCTAATTCAATATTATTTATTTTGTTGCTTAAATTGCTACAGCTTTAGCTATTAGGAGGTTTTGTAATTTTTCCCCACTGTGCTGGGACTGAACCCCACCCCAGGCCTCCCATATACTAGGCAAGCACTCTACCACTGAGCTACATCCCCAGCCCTGTTAGGCACTCTTTCAGATTGGCTCCTATGTTCTCCTGATAATTTTCCATTCTTTTTTCCTCCCTCCTTCTTTTCCTCCTTGTTTCTTCCTCCTCCTCCTTCTTTCTCCTTTCCTTCTTTCTTTCTTCTCCTCCTCCCTGCTCCTCCTCCTTTTTCATCTCTATCTTCTACTCTCCTCCACCACCTCCTCTTCTCCTTCTCTTTCTTCTTCCTCTCTCTTCTATAGCACTTCTTTACTTTCTGACACAATGAGATGTTCCAGACTCACCTTGTATTTTCCTTGCACTAACCCTGAACTTAATCACTTCTCCAAGAAGCCCTGATTCCCATCACAATAAAACGGTATTTAGACATTAAGGTATGGGTGTTGTGTGAGCTCATTGTTACCGGGCTGTCATTGCTTCTAGGCCTTGCCAAAGGACAGAGTTTAGAAATATACGTAGATACATTAACTCTTGCTTACACACCTATTCCTCTCCCTCCCCCCCCCTCTCTAAATTTAAACTACTAATAACTCTAACTCTGATCCTATAATAATGTGGTTTATTCTAGCTTCCTGGTTACCTTCTTAGGTAACTATCTTTCTCTGACAGTGAGAAACCTGTTTGCTTTTTTTTTTTTAAATCTACTATGTATTTACTTGTTTGTTCAACCCTAGTACACACAGAGTCATCTCAGAATTTGTAATCCATACCTCTGTAAGAAACAAATTTACCAACTGGAGTATAGTGCCTACATACAGTTCCTTTTGTCTTTAGCCTAACAGTATTCAGTCTGAGTACTATTAAATGATTTAAGTTGGTCTTGTATTCCCTACTCCCTTTAGTATTATGTTATATATTCATTATAGAGTTAGGCTCATTTATTACTCTTTGTGTTTCATTTTGAGTTCCGCTCACATCCTGGCTGATTTTATTGTAAATATGTGTAGATACATCACTCTTTGTGATGTGCAGTTCTATGAGTTTTGACAAATGTGTGGTCATGATTCCACCACCACAGTCATGCCACAGAGCAGCTCCACCAGCCACACTAATAATCCCTCAGGCCACCCCTTCCAGTCAGCCCCCTGCCCTACTCACAGCAGCACTTTTATCTTTTATCCTTATAGTTCTTTTGTTTCCAGAATGTCATATGAATGCAATCATACAATCATACAGCCTTCTGGACCTGGCTTTTTTCAATAATCAAAATACAGTTAATATTCATCCAAGGGCTGAGGATGTAGCTCAGTGGTAGAGAACTGGCCTAGCATGCATAAGGCCCTAGGTTTCAGCCCTAGTACCACATACATAAAAAAAATCCATCCATGTTGCCTTCTGAATCAGTAGTTCTTTCTTTAGTGATGAGTAGTATTTCTTTGTATCATGAGTATTGGTATATCTATTAGCCAGCTGAAGGGCATCTGGATTGTTTACACTTTTTATGGAGTATATATAAAGGTACCAAAATCATTTGCATATAGCTCTTTGTGTGAACTTAAGTTTTCATTTCTTTTTGGTAAAAATCTAGGAGTGAGATTGCTAAGTCTGTTTAACTATATTAGAAATTGCCAAACAGTTTTTTGTAATGATTACACTATTTTTATATTGCAATGGTAATACATTATTTTATGAGGATATTATATGACAACAAAAATCTCATAGATGAATATTGAGGGACAATGAACATACTTGTAGCCATTACCAAATTAAAAAGAAAGCTATGAAACATTACAATATGAGCATTGAACATGACAGTTTCTTTTAAAAAACATGATTTTTATTACCTAGAGAATATTCCATTAAAAGGCTATCCCATTATTTTAATAATTATTTACTATTCAATCATATTTTTCTAATACGTAATACAAATTAAAAAATTAATTAATATTTTTACATATCAACTCTGTACACATTTAATGTGTATGCTTATCTAATATAAATAGGAAAATTCTTGGAAATGTGGTTACTGACACAAAGACACTATTAACTTTTTTTTTCATTTTTATTTGTTCTTTTTAAATATACATGACAGTAGAATGTATTTTGACATATTGTACATACATGGAGTATAACTTATTCTAATTAGGATCCATTCTTGTGGTTGTACATGATATGGAGTTTCACATTCTTAAAATAGGTTGCCAAATCTCTCCCCAGAATTCTTAGTCCATGATAGGACTATTCTGATGGTCTAATTCCTAGGCTCTACCCTTTTAGTAATAGTTCAGTTCTTGCTGTAGATTGTGTCCCACCAACATTCAAATGTTGACACTTGATCACTAATGTGTGGTATTAGAAGGTGGGGCTTCTGAGAGGTGATTTTATGAGAGCAGACCCCTCAGAATAGGATTAGAGACTTTATAAAACAAATGTTGGAGGATGCAACAAGAAGGCACCGTCCATGAAGCAGGAAGCCAAGAAGCAGGCCCTCACCAGATGCTGAATCTGCCAACACCTTGATCACAAACTTCCCAGCCTCCAGAACTGTGAGAAATAAATTTCTCTTTTATAAACTACCTAGTTCATAGTGTTATAGGAACCCTAACAGAACAAGAAAGTCCCCCCAGAACTAGACTGTGCCTCCCCGTATATCTGTGAAGCCTGAAGTCCCTCAGCAGATTAGAAGTAGTTCTGCATTCCAATGTGAAGTTCCTACTGCACTGACTAGTTACGCCCAGGTTGATTCATCAATTCCTGTTTCTGGCAGTTATTCCACATGTGTTAACCTTCAACATGTCACTCTCTTCTCCCCAATTATTTTTTAATCATTTGTCACAATTTTAAAGTATTTCAGAGTTGGAAACTGACTATATCTTACAATTCTGTTATGAATTTGAGGCAGACTTTGAATGTTTTACCGAGCCAATAAACATGTGGTACACTTTCAGCTGATGGTTTTCAGGTATCACAATTAAAAGAATTAGAAAGATATTAAATATTAATAATGCCTAGAATCTCTACGGCGATCACCAATGAACTCTTAGAGAAGTTATACATAAACAGCATAATTCTGTGCACTTTTCAATGTTAACATATTGGATAGGTTTTTGCTTATATTATTTTTACCTAGAAGAGTACAACAGAAACAAAAATTACTTTAAATTTTTACATCCCACATATACATATGTCCTCTACCTTTTGAATATTGAAGATTATTCTAAAGCAAGAAATGTCTGTGGCAGAGGGGGAGGGAAAGAGCATGCCTCATACGGAAGCATGGCAAAGTGTAGATAAAACCACACTTTACTATGGACTAGGGGTAGAGTCAAACCAAATCCTTCCTGAAATGTAGATATGAATTACACACACCACCAACTTAGACAAACCTATGCTTTTTTGTGGAAAATCTGGGAAATACTGTTCTGGGAAAATGATAAGGGAAAAAATGTTCTTTTATAATTAGCAAATGGTCTTTATAATAACTTTGGAATAAATTCAGACAACCTATAGAAGCTACTAAGGTTTTGGTCGATGCTAAGGGGCTGAGAGGAAAAATTTTCTAAAATTTTGTGGAGAGGGTGTGGACAGGATGCCCTTCTGCACAAGCTCAGAAACCTCATGGTTATATGAGCCCCTACCTTGCTGACAGCTTGGTTAAAAAAATACTGAGTCTCCATCACCCGGGGATGGAATGGTACTGCCTATAGAGAAAAGCTAGGGAAACATAAATGTTGAATATTGTTCAGATAAATTTTGGAAAGTACAACCCAATGAAATTGAAAATCAATGCTTAGGAAAATTCTAAAATTGACCTCTACTCAGAATTTAGAAAAATTTGGAAAAGAAAATAGCATCACTATGAGATTCTATAGGCTCACAAGAATAAGTCAGACCAGATTAACCTCGTTGACTTTCAGCAAAGAATCCCAAGATTCAGTGAATAAGAATATATCATAGAGAGACCAAATCTAGATATCATTGAGGTTTTCCACATCTTTCTTGACACCTGAACCAGTAGCAATTCTGTCCCTTGTTCTACTAAGGCACTCATATTTTATTAAATGTGTTTGCATAGATCTAGCATTCACTATCATCTTTACCTCTTTTCCACAATGCCTGCATATGGTAGGTACTCAACAAGCATCTGCTGCATTGATGGGTAAATTATGCTGTACTTTTTTTTTTTTTTTGTGGAACTGGGTATTGAACCAAGTGCCTTGTGCATGTGAAGCAAGCACTCTACCAACTGAGCTATATCTCCATCCCCAATTATGTGTACTTTAATTCCTTTGGAGATTCTAGTAATATTTTCAATGAGAGTTTAATTTTTAGAAAAAGAGTCCCAAAGATAAATGTGAGCGAAGTGCTATGGTTTCCTTTAGCACAGGACAGGCCAGTAGATTTTCCCTCTCGACTTCCTGGATGAGGAGGGCATTCATCTGTTGGTACCTATAAAAGCACAACAGCATGAACAACAAGAACTGTTGGGTCCCATGAGATTCCATCTAATGAGGAGAAAAATATTCTGTGTTTATATTTAGTAGCAAAAATAAAGTAGTTGTTTCTAGTGATTATTGTAAATCTCATTTTAAAAACATAAAAATATCTTCATGTTTGTCCACAATTACTATCACTGCACCCCTATTTTCAATCCCAAACCTACATGGCCTTAACCAGCTCACTTTCCCCAATGTCCTTGGACATCAATTTTTTAATGAAAATAAAATTTATCACAATCTGAACAACCAAAATAGCAAGAGAGCAGAATAGTAAGTGAACAGGGAGGCGTACGATATGACTGGGTCTCAGAAACCTCCCCATAAATATCCTGCCCTCATTTAGATATCATTTGCTCATGATTTTTATGTTGAAATTAAGTATATGTTCACAATCTAAAGTGTTGTCATTTCAATAATTCCAACTCTGTACCAGAGAACAGAAATACTGATTTTCCAACTGCCTCCTTGAGGCTTAAAAAAATTGTGGGAGTTGAACCTTAAAAAAAAAGAAAGAAAGAATTCAGATCTTTAAATAAAGGAAACAGCTAATCTCCCTAAATGTTTAAGTTAGAACATAAATTACAGGTGACTCCCACCATCAACACAGCTGTGCTGTCTCCTCTCATGACATTAAAGGCAAACACTCCTCCATCAGGATCTCAGGAAGAGCAACAGAAGCCTGCCTTTGTGGGGAGCAAATTAAAACAGTCCTGCTGGCATCCCCTGAATGCAGTGTGTTTGAAGATGTGGGCAAACAACCCCCGCCTCCCATCCATTCTCCCTGGCTCTGAGATAAGTAGAAGCAATTCCTTTAAACAACTTCTAGATGAAAGGCCAGGCTTTCCAGCTGGAAGTGGGGCCTGTGTGTGGATGACAAACACATGCACCCAATGTCAGCAACACAACAGTATGAGGCATTACAGGAAGCGCCTCAAAGGACTGTTCACATCATTATAAAGGGCCCACCGGCACAGCTACAGAGCTGGCCCCACACCCCATATGGTGGGAGATTGGGCTGAGGTCATATAAGGAGGCAACAGACAAACCAACACATTCCTTCTTTGGTTGTTTTGTTTGTTTGGTTGGTTGGTTTTGTTTTTTTGGGTTTGGTTTGGTTTGGTTTGGTACTGGTGATTAAACCCAGGGGCACTTTACCATGGAGCCACATCCTCACTCTTTTAATTTTTTGAGACAGGGCCTCACTAAATTGCTGAGGCTGGCTCTGAACTCGTGATCCTCCTGCCTCAAACCCTGAGTCACTTGGATTATAGGCATGTGTCACCATCCCCAGGTCAAAGTAACTCATCCCATTAGCCTGAGACAGTTTCAAAGCACCTAAGGACAACTAAAAGAAAAATAAAGAGAAAATATTTTGTATCTACCTTTTTTTTTTTTTTTTTTTGGTACTAGGGATTGTATTTACTTTTTAATAACAGAAATACACTGTTTTTAGTGATTCTTATACATCTCATTTTTAAAATATGAAGAAGGGAAGACCTTTCATGCCAGTCCTTAGATGATTTTACTAACAAAAAATTAATCAATAGAAACACTAGAAATTTATAGAAGTAAAAAGGCCACCTTGATACATAAATAGGCTGTTAAATTTGTTGTGGTATTCAGAGAAGTCTATTTCAGTGAAACACAGCACTTAATATATGATAAACATAATTAGAAAATCTAGTACAATTGTGAGGGGGGCCCCAAGATATCTTAGACTGTGTGCTAAAGAGGTAGCACCAGGAATGGAGCCCCAGAAACCAAATCTCCAATTTTTAAATAACAACATCCTACAAGGTCAATAAACTCTGAAACATTTGAGATAGGTGAAGAAGTCACCTGGAGGCTGATGGTGATAATGAAACACTGTGGTGTGGTACATATCGTCAGGAAAAGTTTAACATACACAAGGCATCTCAACCGTGCTGTCTGATGACCTACACTGAGCTCTGAATGTTATCTGTGTAGGAAATACAAGAGAAGTTTTCCTTCTGTATCTACTTCACCCCATGCATCTTCTGTTATTCAGTAAGGCATTACCTGCCACTTCCTGGAGGTGAACAGCAAGCCTTCACAATCTGTGAAAATCAGTGTATTGATATATTAAAGAAGAAGAAAGAAAGAAAAATAGAAACAAACAATAACAAAGAAGAAGAAAATAGAAACAAACAATAACAAAACTCTCCAAAGTTTAGCCAGATCTATGGAATTGCAGCCCATAGACAGATACTTCTACCTGGGGAAATTGGATATTCTTTGCCTGATACATTTCATTATCTCTTTTTCAACACTGCATGGTGTTCTAAATGTTGTAACCCTTCCACATAAAATGATCGTGAACCAGAATCCTTCACCAAATTCATAAAAACTCAGATCCAGACAAGTGTATGAGAGTTTAGTCCAACCTTCCTTCCAGAGTAGGAATTCTTCCAAGTCTCTATCAATCCATTAAGCTGCCTCAGTTAAACACTTCCAAAGATAGGAGCCTCTGGGC
>PVHX01005792.1:0-108338 GCA_004024805.1 Geosciurus inauris
CACAGGACTTTTCTTAGCCTAAGAGCGAACATGGTCGTTGTCCAGTGGTTCTCTCCAGCCTACGGTTGGACATCAGGGAAATGGCAGAGTAGATCCAGACAGCAAGGTGGCCAGTCTCACTGATGTCCTGAGAGCGAAGCTCTCTGGTGTGGCTGGGCAAGCGGTTTAAATACAGTTCCAAGTTGGTGTTCACTGGTCACGTCCTTGGGTGCTGTTTGATCACACTCGAGCGTTCTATCTCTAGGTGATGGTCCTTATCAGTTGTGTCCAGACATTGCTAAGCATGCCTGTGGTTGCTGCCCTTAACAGTATTTAAAATGAAAGGCTTGACTGCATAATTCTTTATTAAAAGTATTTTTTAAAAAATCTTCTAAACAGATTCAGTCAACTTGAAAACTATTGGAATAAAAATATTTGAGGAGAGGATTATCTCAAAACCTGGTGTTTGTTCATGTTTCTGTAGTATTTATGGTTTGGAAGACAACAGTGAACTTACATTTATCTATAGTTAAAGTTTAATTTGGCTTAAGTCAGCATGTAGTTCTTGGAAGATAATAGTTGTACAATAAATGTATATTGGATGAAAGATTGATGAATTGTGGTAGCTGACGATCTTGTTTATAACTTTGTTAACTCATGGATTTACAGTTGTTTTAAAATACTCACACCCAACATTCTCTAGCTGATGGCTTGAAAAAAATTGTTGATCCTTAAAAAGGGCAACTGGCAGAAGCAAATATTGCTCAAGGGCCCTGAAAGGAAACCTATGTTTGGACTCTTTCTCCCTTGGCAATTTAGAGCAGTTTCTAATAACAAGATTATGGCAGGGTTTTTTTGTTGTTGTTGTTTTGTTTTTGCACTGGCTCATGTAAATTTTATATGGTTTTTGTGCCAACTATAAACAAATTACAAAACAAAAATAAGTCTCCAAACTTTGACTCCAGAATGGGGTATTGGTCTATGTTATTGGGCAAAAGGTAAGCATATTTAACAAGGTATGAAGTTTAATGTGGGCAGCAATTTTTAAAAACACAAAATGATTTAAATCTTGTGGCATCTTTCTTTCAAGACTTTTGGAGGGTAAACCAGAGAATAAAGTTCACTTATAGAACCTGTTCAAAGGAGTATCAATTCTTCAGCAATAAATTAAAATATAAAGTATTGCATAATCTTCCCTTCAGCCAATATTCCACTCTCCCAACATCTGGGAAACTGGGCAGGAGAGGAAGCAAGCTGCTTCTAATTACCCTTGGAAACAAAAGATTGTTTAAACTTTTAAGGTATGAGATAGAACAAGGGAGAATATTAAAAATAGCAGTTTTCACAAACCCTTCACAGATCTATTGCATGAAAGTTAAATGAAAACAGGCAGCTCTAATTTTCTTTTTCTTTTTTTTTTTTTTTGCCTTTGGCATCATTTTCTAAATGCTTGATCTTGAAGGAAAATTGTTATTTTTGTTGACGACCTCCATAAAATCTTTGTGATTCCTCCATGCATACTGGAGAAAGAAACCAGTCTACTGGTCTACCCCACAGCTAGGTAGCTGAATCTCAGACCTGGGCATGATGGAGAGATAACAATATGGCTCTCTGAGGCATCTAATGTAAGTGACATTTGGTACAATTAATTTACAGGTAGTTGGAGTAAAAAGATGAATCCAAGGCAGAGATGACCTTCCAGAACTCTTCTCTCTTTCCAGGGTCTAGACTCCATTCTTCTGGACCAGGGACTTGTTTCTATTGAAATAAGAATGCAAAACTATTGTGCTATTCAAAGTACTGTAATTTTCAGGACACTGAATTCAGACCCTGCCAAATTTGTTTCTTTTTTAAGCTAGGAAACTCTAAGGCTGAATCATGAGGCTTCCCCAAGACTTCTAGGTCTGAGAAATTATCTCTGTGAGTTCTTCATGAGGCTTCTTCCTAAGCAGGTGGAGGAGATGAAAATAGTGGTAAATTGAAGCAGCCAGTTTGTCTGGTATGTGACCATGTGTCTTGTAGTAAAGACAGCCTAACCAGATTTCTTTAGTCTATATTTGTCCTAGGAAGACAAAACCTAACATGATCAGACTCTAGGGATCTAGCCTCATAGTCACAAGGTTCTTCCGTATAGTTAGGACATGTCTGTTGAATATCTGCTTTTAGTTCTAGAATTGTGCTGGGAAAACAAACATGAGCAAAACATATACATTTGGCCCTCAGAGATCTCATGTTCTAGGAAAGAGAAACAGGAAATTTTCCACATCAATTGTGTAAGTGCTAAGTGCCTTGGGATCACAGAAGAAGTACCCAGGAAGAAGGCTATACCTTTGATTGGGGCCCACCCACCTCTTTCTTATTTCTTTCAGAGAAGGTGCCTTTGCGATTGGACATAGTCTGTGAACATAGAAAGTTAGCAAACAGGAAGCGATGGTTAATTATCTTCATTGTTTTCCAAGACTTACAAAGGTCTTGGTCCTTATGCGTACTATTTTCTGGAATGTGCATTTTGAACCATGGATGCTTCTGACAGCAAGATAAAAAGAGTTGCCTAGAAAATTAAACTGTCCATAGATGAAATTTTCCACTTGGTTCTAGTCTTTGTGAGCAATGATGACCTCTTGCTTAATCTTCTATCATCTTCTACACAACAGTACTCAGAAGTGGGACCTGAGGTGAAGATTCACGTGCAGGTTATGTATTGAGAAAGTGCCTCTCCAAGGCCATGGAGGGAGTAAGAGAAGTGGGACAAGGGAGGGAGGGAAGGATCTAAGAAAAGGTATGGTTTAAGGTAAAGTCCCAGCTTCTACCTGATCCTGTAGGAGAGCAGCTCTGGAGTATGAATTTTGCCTCATTCTGTCCTAACAGAAGGCCAGGTAGTGGACCTTTCATACCAACTCATTTATATTCAGCTCAAACCAGTCACTCACTGGCTATGGACTAATCCAGAAGAACATAAATTGCTTGGCACTTAGTTTTCTGCATGTGGGCAAAATGACTGTAGTATCCAAGGGCAAGCTCAAAGTCAGTTTCAAGTACAGGTGCCATTTAGAAGTACAGGCACACAGAAGCCCAAGGAGCACATGAAACTCTTAAAGATATCCAGGGAGATCTGTGGAAAACACTGTACCAGTAAGATGCACATTCTTTCTGTTGAGTAAGTACCACTTCTGATTGACAACTGAAAGAATTGCTTATAACTAGAAAGAAATGATCAAAAACATATCAAAATAGTTTTTATCATGTCTACCATATATGCCATATCTTAGTGGTACTTAATTTCTAAAAGAAAAGAGGATTCTGGTTTATTTTATTGAGCCACTGTATCAGCTTAGGTGCCAGAAAGTTTGATTTCTACTTCTCTTACACTAACTAGTTGTGTGACTTTTGACAATAGAATTAAAAAACATGTACGGGACACCTATGCCTTTGTGCTACAAATCACAAATGGATTCCAGCATACAGTCTAGTAATGGAAAAGGCATCAGTACCTAACTGTAATAAAGGAAGAACATCAGGGATGTGCAAGAGAAGAGGAAACCAGAAAATGAAATCTTGGTAGGAGAGATTTAGGAAAGATGTTAGGAAGGAAGTGACTTGTGAGTTAGAAGTCACAGAACGAGCAGGGCATCAGTGGGAAGAAACAAGAAAACATTCCTGACTGACTCAAGGCAAAGTGAGAAAGGGCCAGACTAGGTTGTCCAACTTGTCCAGACTCATCCAGGGGTCATTTGAGAAATAAATTTGGAAAAGAAGTTTGGGGCCAGATTTTTTTTTTATCTTAAATATCAAATGGGATGTTTGCACTTCACTTTTTAGATTTGGGTCATCACTGAAAGTTTTGGGAAAAGAAAACTGCATGATCATAGTCACTTAGTTCTGGGACATACTAGCATACCTGATACATGTGAGGCCCTCTGTAAATGTTTATTGGAAAGAACTGGATAATTAATTTTCTTATGTATAAAAATGAAGGTAGTTAGATTTGCTCTTAAATTATGATTATATAAATTGTTGTCCTGAAGTATTTTTTTCATAAGGAAACCCAGCAACTATTCTGAATCTATAGATGGCAGAATAAATGAAAACAGCTAAAATGAAAAGAGGTATTTAAGTAATTCAAAAGAATTCATCCATCAAGCAATAAAATATAAGACTGGATTCTCATGCTGCTTAATGAGATTAGAGCAAAAGATAGCTCTTCTTTAAAGAACTTTACATAGCAAGTCAAAGATAAAGGCTCATAAAGAATACTAAAAGCAGAAAAGATCCAGGTAACATTGTGAAAAAAAAAAAGCCCACAACATTAGAGGCACCCTTGGCCTTCCTTGACTGCTTCAGAGCAAGATTTGGGGACTATATAGTCAGGAAAATTGAAGGCAACTTCCGTTACAATTTTGTTTACAGGTCCTTATAAAAAGGGAAAAGGAAAGAAGAACAGAATTTCAAGGGAAAATATTTTAGGATAGTAATGACTTGTACATAGTTGATGTTTAATAAATATTCATAAATAAATGTGGTTGCACAGAAATGCTAAAACACACAATAGCTTAAAAAACAAGAAAGTGGCCAAAAGAATGATTTGTCATTCAGCCATTTGTGGAAATCTGTTGAAAGGGAGGAGTTGTTTGGTGGAAAATTCCATCAGACAGTCTATGAAATCTGCTATGACAATAAACTCACCTCATAAAATGAGTGCAAGCAGTCTTTCTTCATATGTGTGCCATGCCTGTGTCACAGAATCATCTACACTAGTCCCAAATGATTGGACCAGGGATTGGCTCTTAAGCAATGGGAAATAAGCTCAGGTGCCTAGGAAACTGTATGAAGTGAAACTGCCCAATGGAGAGTGCTCCATATTGAATGGTGATGATACCCACAGACCAATGCCTAGGACAACTGGAGCTATTCAAACAATTAGAAGTCACCCTCCCCCCAGTCTGCTGCACTCAAACATTTGCATTTGAATGGACTGGATTAAGCCTTCCTCAACTTCATGTGTATTCCAATAAGTCCACATGTCATAGGGTATTTCAGTACATCTTCTTATGCAACCTGAGAGAAACAGACTTAAGATTTTAGTTAAAATATGTATTTTATGTGTGGAGTCAAGAAAAGTGAACATGTCCATTCTAATAGATCAACTTTTAAAATTATTCTTACTGTCCCTGCAAACTTGCTGTGGGTTAGATTTTCCCTACTCCTTGGATAAAATCTAGGACAAGACTCAACCTTTATGGTCATTCTTAGATACTAGAGGTATACCCTGACTTCCATAAATTTAATATTACCAGGTCAGTGTGTTTAAAACAAATGACCAACAAAGCCCTTCAAACATGAACTCAAGTTCAAAGCTCTATCTCCATAGCAAGCAAAGGAAAATGGACAAAACGGTGATCTCTTTCTGTATTCTCAAACTCCAGCCTGCCCACTAGTCAACTAGAGTCTGACCACTCTGGTGGGGAGGGAACAGAGAAAGGGTTTCCCTCTTCCTTCCTTCCTTGTCATTTATTTTTATTTTTTAATTTTGAGACAGGTTCTCACCAAGTTGCCCAGGCTGGCCTTGAACTTGTAATCCTACTGCCTCAGCCTCCTGAGTTGCTGGAATTACAGCAACCAAGTGCTGGAATTGTGCACCAAGGCATCTGGCCAGAAAAAGTTTTTCTTAACTGGCACTTATAGGCTGATAGTTTTCTCCAGTCTTAGAAGGTCTCCAGCACTGATTCTCCAGTGGGCACTTGAGTGAGTCCTTCAGGGACCCAACTCCACACCCCCATCACCAGGTATCTCTTACCTATATCTTTTGGATGTGAGCAGTACTTTCCAGCTGGTCACGTAGCGCACTCACTCAGCCTGGCCACAGGGTTATATACCTTCAGTATCTCTCTATTGAGGTGGTCTCAGCACTCCCTGTGGCCTTAGTAGGCAGAATTTAAGATAATAGATTTTTAGCTCTCCCTCCTGGTCTGCTAGGACCCTCTATTGGTGGGAATACAGTCACTGCTTACACCGTGTCCCCTACTGTACTTCTGGGGGCTACCTAGGTGAGCCTAGCACTCTTTAGACTCATCAGGCATGAATCAGACCCAGGTCCATTATATAGCCAAAACATCAATCTCCCCTTGAAGCCCCTTCCTCTGGCCTTCAGGTGACAAAATGATACTCTGACACCTCCCCAGAGGGGCAGAGAGGAGCTGTGAGACTCACACTTGGATCTCTCTGAAAGATTCTTCCTTTTAATCATCAGGTTTCTGGCCATTCTTATTTCTGGTAGCACTTTTATTGCAAGTTCTGTGGTGCCTCCTTGGCAAGCCCTGCACAAAAAGTCTAGCCTCTCACATTGAAATGGAGGAGTCCTTGGTGCCTATTATCTTCAGGCCTCAGTTAAAAAATGAGTCTGAAATAGTCCTATTTTAACATCCTCTTGTGGGTGCAAAGATCTTTCTGTAATTTAGAAACTTGTAGATCACCATTAGTAACTTTAAAAAGTTGACAATAATGTATGCATAAGAGCCTCACTTTTAAAATACATAAAGTCGGGGCTGGGATTGTGGCGCAGTGGTAGCGTGCTTGCCTAGCATGCGTGAAGCACTGGGTTCGATCCTCAGCACCACATAAAAATAAAATAAAGATATTCTGTTCACCTACAACTAAGAAAATAAAAAAATATTAAAAAAAATAAAATACATAAAGTCTACAAACTGACACAAAAATGATAGAGTCTAATATGGAATAATGAAGACTAAGTCAAAAAGCCAAAGACAGTCTTAAGTATAGTGCTGGGCACATAATAAATGTTAAATAAATGCTGTTGCTATTATTATCATTATTATTGCAAATTCTTTCATCTACATGAAGAAAAAGATGCAGATTTGAGCATCTTAGTTGGATATAATATTTCAGTAAACATTTGAGATCCTTTTAGCACCTTTGATCTTTATAAAATTGATGACTATACATGAAGTAACCACCCTAGTACTTATTCTTTTACTACTTTCCATTAAAAGGTGTCTCACTCTTCTTGGCCAACCAGGGATGAAAATCTACTAATTAGGTGAAGAGGAGAAGAATAATCAATTTTAAAAAAATACAGCCTTTGGAGACGAGGATCATCAGTACAAGTGCATGAATTTGGACTACTCCGCTTCTTAGGATTTATTTACCCCTTACTCAAGTTCCTCCCTTGAGAACATGGGGTCTCAATCTTTGCTCCAATAATCTCATGTACTTTCATTTGAATATTTCTCATGGTTTTGCTTTTTAAGTTTGTTAGTTTTATATTATAATCAAGGCATCTTGCTGTCCTCACTCCATCACTGCACATGGCATGTGCTGTATGAGGCAATTTACAACCTGTCTTGAGGCTGTAACCTAGATAACCCTCAAGCTTAGATCTTCCCAATATTGACATAAGCCATGGACATTGGGAGTAGGAGAACCTAAATTTCATGTTAGTATAGGGAAGAACTAAATGCTAAGCTAGATTTACCACACTAACTAGGAGGTAGACACCCAGGAGGCTAGCAGGAGAACTTTTCCTCAAGACCATTCTTGATGAACGAGCTGGAAAAGATTAAAGAAGCTGCATGATCTCAAGCATTGTTTCACCTCAACACAGGCTGCAGTTGCCTCATATGTCACTCGCCATGTGCAACAATGTGGAGGCAGTTTATATGCAGTGCCTAGTACATTAGCAACACCTCTGCCATCAGAGAAATTCCTGGCCCAGATGCCAGACATACTGAGTCACCTGGAATCTGCTGCCACCCACACCTTCTATTGCTGGCTGCGTAAATACGTACATGTGTTTCAAAAGGTGACTTAAATAATTTGCCTTGAGGGATGGTTTGTACCACACATAGAAAAAAAAAAAAAAAGCTCCATTAGTACATATACAGCTAACCATTTAATTCTTGTGTCTGGGAACAAAGACAAATTTTGTTTGTTGACCTATTCTTTACTTGGTAGGGAAAGACATGACAGAAAAACTGGCTAAACTACACTATTTGCCGTTCGGATTATTTTTGGCAAGTATTCTTGTCTGCACTGGGTGGAACATGGCAGCAATGTGAAATTTTAAACTTTTTGAAAAACACAAAGTCAGAAACATAGGAAAAAGTCTGAAATTTCCAGCTAGAGTCTGGCTGCATTAAGGGTTTGCAAAATATCAAAGATGAAAAGCTCTGAGTTATGGGACATTCTTGGCTTCCCTTATTAAAAACAGCTATTGTGGTGCTTGTGCCTTGCCATACTTTCTACCCTTTTGCATCCTTTGCTATTGTCTATGGGTAAAACCCCCAACTCCTCAGCCTGAAATACAAAGATCTTGAAAATCCACCCTAAATCCACTTTCTGGCTCTCTCCCTCACCCCGGTCCTCCCTAAAACCCTGTTCCCTGATTATAACACAGCCTGTCATATCTCAGGACTGATCATGGGAGGATTCCTCTGCTCAAGGGTCTTTTCTAGTCGGGCGCAGTGGCGCACGCCTGTAATCCCAGCCATCTGGGAGGCTGAGACAGGAGAATCATGAGTTCAAAGCCAGCCTCAGCAATGGCAAGGCACTAAGCAACTGGGTGAGACCCTGTCTCTAAACAAAATAGGGCTGGGGATGTGGTTCAGTGGTTGAGTACTCCTGAGTTCAATTCCTGGTACCAAAAAACAAAGAGTCTCTTCTAACCTCAATCTAACTAACAAAACTCAGCCTACCTCTTAGGAAGGGTATAAAAAGCTGGTCACTTCCTCCTCTGCACTCCTGTTATATTTAGCACTTAAAATTGTACTCTTTTATCACATGGTATTGTGATTGTTCACTCATCTATCTCCTTTATTAGACCTGAGCTCCTCAGGACAAAGGTAATATGTCATTATCTATAGCTACCTTGAATTGAATCTGGCACATAGCACCTACCGAACAACTGTATGTCCATTGGTGCTGGTTGTTAAGCATCAACAACTTACTGATCCAGAAGCAAAGCAACAATTTTCCTTGGGTGGGTTCTGAGACTAAATAGGTGGTTATTCTGGAGGATATTCCCACTCAGGTGACATAGAATATAATGAATCTGATGTTCAGTTTGGTCTGAACTTATGCCTTAGCAGTAGAACCTGGGCTTTGACCTTGATCCTGGGACCATACTTCAACTCATTGCTAGATCTACTCTTGTATCCAAGTTTATATTTTGATAACATGCTATCCCAAAGACTACCAAAAAGTGAGGTCCCTCCCTCTTTGGGAAAGAGTATACCTTGATTCTTTTTATTGCAATACAATGGAAATTACAAGGCACCAAGAAGCTAGTGAGAAGATTCTCAACTCTCTGTTGAGCACAATGCTAGGAGTACCTACACCTGTATTACTTCTAGCCCTACAGTGAAGGTGAGGTTCTTCCTCTAAACCATTCTGGGCACAGCTTGCTTCACAATGGAGGTTTTGCCTGAAGCTACAGGGAAAGGACAATGATGTGTGGTGGAGTGTGTGTGTGTGTGTGTGTTGGGGGGATTGTGATGGTTCTAAGTCATTGCTACAAACTTTCCAATACTTTTTATCTAGAAGTTGCACCGAAGCCTCCACTTCTTGAATCTGAGTTGGCATGTTACCACTTTGACCAACAGACTATGGCAGAAGAGATGCCATGTACTTTTGGGACTAGATCATAAAAACACATGCATCTTTCTCTTTGTTCACGGGAATACTGTTCTTGAAACCCTAAGCCTAAGAAAACTTAGGTTGATCCAAACTATGGACTGAATATGTCCTCAAAATTTATATGTTGAACCCTAATCCTTAATGTGATGGTATTTGAAGGTGGGATTGGGAAGTGTTAGGTCCTGAAGGTGGAGATTCCATGAATGGGTCTTATGCCCTTATAAAAGAGACCCTGGAGAGATCCCTTGCCCTTTTCAACCATGTGATGCTATAGTGAGATGATGACCATCTGAGAAGCAGGAAGCAGACCTTTATACCAGACACTAAATCTGCTGTGACCTGATCTTGGACTTCCCAGCCTCTATAACTAAGAGTTTTCTTTTGTTTATAAGCCACCCTGTCTACCGCAGTTTGTTATAGCAGCCCACACAGACTAAGACAAGCTATAAGCAGAGCCAAGCCACTTGGCTTTGAAAGACGGACTGCCAATACTGAATATGTGGTTCCAAGCATTTAATTGCTCAGTTTCTATTCCTTACCTGTAAAGAGAAGGATAGCCACAACCTGACAGGATTAAATAGTGTTATGCATTCATGACAGATGAGTAAACTGCAGGGAGTTTTACAAATACTAGCTGTTATATTTCAGAATCTTTGCACTCTTTCCATTTATTTCTATTATCACATTTTTCTTCTGCTAATTAAGTTCCTTATCAGCAGCAAATTAGTACCACAATCCTAGTTATCTAAATCTTTGTTCCAGCAAGAGAGGAATGAGGAAAGAAAAAGGCAGGCAGAGGTGGCACATAGAGAGTCATTTTCACTCCCAAACAGAGAACACTGCCCCTGGGGCCCTAAAATTTCTCACTTATTAACTTGGGATGGTGAATTGGCAGGAAAATTCATTACTGACGTTTGTGTCTATGAACAGGCAACAGCTTTTCAGCTTTGGGTTGAAATAGACAGTTTAGAGTAATTGTGACAGAGTGAAACCAGAGTAAAGTGTAGCCAATCTATGGATTTCCACGGCACTTTGGGTTCCAGTTGTTCCAGATCTCCAGATGACAGACAGCTTTTAGGATTTCAACTAAGAGAGTGGCTGGGACAGCTGGCCAGCCTGGAGATGTTTGAATGGGTTTTGAATCCTGACTTTCCATTTTACCAGACAAAGAAGCTTTTAAAATATTTAGGGGGCTCTAATTACGACAAATAATGAAGGGCTTGTTAAAGAGACAAGCTTCATACAATTATTAAAGATTAAAATTGTTAGAGAATTCACAGGTCTAGAAAGAATGATTTAATTGTATTGGAAAGGTAAAGATTTGGTTACAAGACTCAGATGAAATGCACCAAAATTCTCCAGGCAACTATTTGAAAAAAAGATCTGTGCAATGAATTATCCTAATATAGGCCAACAGCCCAAATCTAAACCAAGTCAAATTGAAGCCCCAAAGTGAGGCATACTTGAAATAGAAACTATGACATTAACTATTCCATTATGATAAGAATTAACATCTCAGTTACTTAAACAAAAAGACTCGTAAGAGAATAATAAAAAAGATATCTGTCCCTTGACACAGCTATTTAGGGTATACATACATCTTCCCCACAGGGAAGATTGTCAAAGTGTTTAATAATTGATAGAGCACAAGCACCAATCATGTAGAGCAGATTCCATAATGAGGTGCCTGCCATTCATTGGAACCAAAGCTTCCCACCAGAACACCAGCTCTGCCTACATCCTGGGCAACAGCTCTTTGCTTATCACCTGCCATGCCTCTTTGACCCACAGCAAAACAGTTCACCATTCAGAACCTCCCACGTTTTCCAAAAATGAAGCTAAAATTATTTAGGATTTTTATTTTTTTTTCTTTTGTTCCAAGGATTGAACTCAAGGGTACCCCACCACTGAGCCACATCCTCAGCATTATTTTATATTTTATTTAGAGACAGGGTCTCACTGAGTTGCTTAGCACCTCACTTTTGCTGAGGCTGGCTTTGAACTCGTGATCCTCCTGCCTCAGCCTCCCAATCCCCTGGGATTACAGGTGTGTGCCACCACACCTGGCCCTAGGATTGTTTTACTCTTCACTGTCTATCTTCTCCATCCCACTATCAATGACAACTTTGCAACTTTTGGGCAACCTGCAAAAAGGTGGTCCTCCTATACAAGCCAAGCCATTGCTTTGAATTAAGAAATGCTGTCTTGGAGGAAGCAACTGGCCTCTGTAAGCCTCAGTCTTGTGTCCTAATGGATGTAACTGTCCCCACCTTTTTGATGGCTTTGCAAGGCGAGGGCAGTTGATCAGGATCAGGCCCGTTGAGATGCCTCATCATCAGAGCCTGGTCTAACTGGCCTCTATCCTGACCAGCCCAATAAAAATTCAAAACCAAAGAGTTCCAATAATCAAAGAGTCAGCAAGCTCAGAAGCAAGTAGGTTTGGTGGAGTGTTTTGGTTTGGTTTGGTTTTACTTAGTGACTTTTCCTTTCAGCCTTTTGTCTGGGCATTCACAGACCCCTGCAGTGAGGTTTATTTGCAGTTACCATACTGGATGAAAATCATTTCCTTACACATCTGTCTCTGCTGCTGTGTCTCCCTAAGGGCAGGAAGTTTGTCTCATTCTGCTCTGTATTTCCAATGCCTAATCCAGTGCCAAATATGCCTGCCATTTACTCTAAAAAAGTTTATTGAGCTGAACTGTGTTGGTCTTAGTATAGAGAAAAAGTTTTTGCATTGTGTTGAAAGAGCAGTCTCTTTGGCTCTATTTTGTGGATAATCCAACATAAGAAAACGATTATTCATTAGATTACATTTCACATTTTACAATTATATAATTCCAATCTAAGAATTTTAGTAGCTTGTAAGAATAAATTTGACATCCAAGAACTGACTGAAGTTCCCCAAACATACTTTTAGTATTTTATATGTAAGCATAAATCAAAATTAAACCAGTATTAAGAAAATATTATTTAAATTCCTTAGTATTCTCTTTTTAGAAGTTATTCATAAAAATTATTTTGTTTAAAAACAGCAAAATAATCATGTCAGTGTCTTTGTTTTATTTTAGTGATCCTGGAATAAAGTTTTAAAAAAATATTTTCATATACTTGGCCCTCCATATTCTTAGGCTCAACAAACCACAGATCAAAAATGTTTTTTTTAAAAAATTGCCTCTGTGCTGAATGTGTACAGACTTTTTTTCATGTCATTATTTCCTAAACAATACAGTATAGTTACCATTTACATAACATTTACATGGTATTAAATATTATAAGTAATCTAGAGGTGATTTAAAGTGCAAAGGAGGGGCTAGGGCTGTAATTCAGCGGTAGAACACCTGCTTAGCATGCATGAAGCCCTGGTTCAATCCTCAGTGCTGGCGAAAAAAACTTCAGAGTATACAGGAAGATGTGCTTAGGTTTTATGCCAATACTGCGCTATTTCATATAAGTGACTTGAGCATCTGTAGATTTTGGCATCCAAGGGGTCCTGGAACCAATTGCTTGCAGATACTAAGGAACAAGAATAATAATTGATTTATTAATTAATTGTTCTATTTATGTATTTATTTGGCAGTACTGGGGAATAGAACCCAGGACTCACTCATGCTAGACAAGAGCTCTACCACTGAGCTATATCCCCAACTCTTTTTTTTTTTAAATTTATTATTATTATTATTTTGGTTGTAGATGGACAAAAACCTTTATTTATTTATTTTTATGAGGCGCTAAGGATCAAACCCAATGCCTCACACATGCTAGGCAAGTGCTCTACCACTAAACCACAACTGCAGCCCCACCTCAACTCTTTTTTAAATTTAATTTGAGACAAGATCTTGCTAAGTTGCCTAGGCTGGCATTAAACTTGTGATGCTAGCCAGGCACGGTGGCGCACACCGGTAATCCCAGCACTTTGGGAGGCTGAGACAGGAGGATCATGAGTTCAAAGCCAGCCTCAGCAACAGCAAGGTGCTAAGCAACTCAGGGAGACCCTGTCTCTAAATAAAACACAAAATAGGACTGGGAATGTGGCTCAGGGATAGAGTGCCCCTGAGCTTAATCCCTGGTACCACAAAAAAAAAAAAAAATAAGCTTGTGGGTCTATTGTCTTAGTCTCCTGAATAGCTGAGATCATAGGTCTGTGTCACCATGCTTGGCTATAGTTTTAAATAGAGACATGAAGTATTGGAAACAAGTAATGTTCCCTTTATTTTAAAAAATAAAACTTCTATTAATTTCTTTTTTACTTTAAAAGGAATATCTTCATTGATAAAAATTTGAAAAGATATGGGCAAAGGACTAAGGAAAAAAATCACCCCAGCCTACCATCCATAACAATCAATGTGAATAAGTTCTTGCTTCTTAGTCTTATTTCTATGTACGTACATGTTTTTTCATGATTTATGTTTCGTTGTTTACGTGGTTTCATAACTGGTTCTTTTTTACTGAACGCCATAGCTTGAACCTCTTTTAAACATGGTGACACTCATGTGCACTTTTGCTCAGGACCAGCTTTGGCCTTGCCTTTTCATGTTAGTGTTTGGCACACTGAGTGTCTGGTTATTGTAACCAGTGCTGGATCCTGAGTAGAGGTTGGTTGGGGTTGCGAAATTATCTCTGGCTTTTTGCACAGCAGAGCTTTTTTTTTTTTTTTTTTTTTTTTTTTTTTTTTTTTTTTTTTTTTTTATTAATCTGGGTGTTTCTCAAATCACCTAATGTTAGACTTTATAAGAGACAAGATAAAGAGGAGGACCCAGAGGAAAGCAACACACGGAAGGAAAGAACGAGGGTTGCTTTCCTGGAATACAGAAAACAGTGACAGCAAACTTCCTGGTGGCATGGGAAATCATGCTTGATTTGCTCTTCATCACTACCCTGGGGGTCTCCCATTTTCCCAGGTGCTTCTCTTAACCTTCTCCACCTGCTGAGCTGCTCCACAGGCTGTCTTGCTCTCTGGCCTCCAGCTAGGTTTGGCCACTGAGGAGCCCTGCTACACGTATGGAAAGTGAGAGTGCAATACTCACCCCCCAGCTCTCTCCTACTTGAGTGACTGAAGGCTGGCAGCTTCCCTCCACTGAAGACCGAGGCCCATGTCAAGTGCTCCCCTCTGCGTCTGGCTTCTGGTAAGCACTCCCTCACTTTGTCCTTTCAGAACCCACGGGGTGGGAGCAGTGCTCCACTGTTACCAGTTCTGGGACACTGCACGACCCCTTGTGATCTCCCAACACTCTGCCCATCTTGTAAGTATCCCTCCTATTAAACTCGGCTCAAATCATCCAACTTAAGGGGACTGTTCCCTGCCAAGACTGACTGATAGAAATATCAAAACCATATGTCCCTTTTCCAAGGCTAGCACACT
Source organism: Geosciurus inauris (assembly GCA_004024805.1). NCBI lineage: Eukaryota > Metazoa > Chordata > Mammalia > Rodentia > Sciuridae > Geosciurus > Geosciurus inauris. The sequence continues at coordinate 14,987 of PVHX01005792.1, forward strand.
TCCTTCAATCTTTGGAATTATACTAACTGCACGTCCCCAGCAGCGTCATTTGGGGATAATATATGTATAAAGAATCCATCTTCAGTTCCAGCAACTAGTTATTAATAATAGCGCTGCTGCTGCTACTGGTGACGATGAATACAATAATAATAGATGTTGTCATGTTCCTATTCAATGCCTGGGCCAGATACTCTTCACAGTTGAGCTTAAATCCTAGGATAAATCAACAAGGTGGCTTATGTTACTATTTTAATATTGTGTAAATCAAGTATGAAGAAATTTGGGTAAATTTCACTCAATACCATACAATGAGGGACATGCCCACGCATTGCATCCCTTCCTTTAACTCTTGACTCAAATGACACTTTCTCAGTTTGGCCTTTCCTAGCAACCTCCATTGAAATATTTCCCATCCCACTTCCCTTGTTTACTTCTATCCTTAGCAATTGTCACCATCTAATTTATTATATGATTTTCCTCACTTGTTTAATGTCTGTCTCAATCCACTTGAATGTGAGATCCATGAGGAGAGGGATTCTTTGTTTTATTTACTGCATAATTCCTGCACTTAAAATTATTCCTGGCACATAGTAATTAAATACTCAATGTGTATTTTTAATTTAATTTAATTTTTATATTTATTTATTTATTTATTGGTGGTACTGGAGATTGAACCCAGGGGCCCTGTACCACTGAAACTTTTTTGTTTTGTTTTTGCTCTTGAGATAGAGTCTCACTAAGTTGTCAAGCCTGGCCTCAAATTTGCAATCCTCCTGTCTTAGCTTCCTGAGTCACTGGGATTATAGGTGCAGGCCATGGTGTCCAGCTATAATTTTATATTAACGAATGAAAAGTTGGAATTCCAAGTCAGGTCTGTCTTACTTGAAGGTCTTTGTTTTTCTACAACATCCTCCTTAAGTCACATTTGAGGTCAATAGATAATAGCCTCAAAGAGAAGAGACAATAGCATTATTTTTGCACTAGACATAAATATTATGCAACCTACTATGACTGTAATGTGAGACAGTTAACAAAAAAAACAAAATGAGGCTCACATTTTTGTTGTCAAAAATATGTTTACTATCAAGACACCCAGACATATTGTAAGACTATGTGGGTTTGACAGAAGTGAGGAGCCATTTGGAATGCCAAGGAGAATAATATTGAGCAATAAATTTTGGTGCAGATGAAAGCTACCCACTGTTGACTCAGTGCAGGTGCTTGCTGGGTGAATGGAAGCTTTCTTTAGGATGTGGGATTACAGATGACACTATCCTGCAAGCTGAGCAAGTATGCCAACCTAGGGAAGCCTGGGTCTGGCAGGGCAGACATTCCAGAAGGGAATCCTGAGTGTTGCCTTTCCTGGTTTTTCAGGTGTTTTTTACCCCATTTCCATGGCACTTACTCAGGAAAGGGGGAAGGAAATAGTAGTGACTGAACAGATTGGTGTAAAAAATAATGCAACAGTAATTTAGAAAGCATAGGCTTTCCAATTATAGATATACCAGGGAGACAGATTGTTACCAAGTGACTGGAACATGGGCTGTGGGCTCAGATATGGATGGGGTCTTCATATTTCATGATGCTATAGCAGTATACCGCAGACTAGGTAATTTTTAGTGAAAATAAATTACAATTCTGGAAGCAAGGAGGTCCAATATCAAGGTGATAGCATTTGGTGAGGATTTTCTTGCTGTCATACCATGGTGGAAGGCAGAAGGGCAACAGAGTATGACAGAGAGCTTGCTTTTATAATAAACACTCTAGAAGGGACATTAGTCCCTTTCATGAGGGCTTTTATTGTCTCATAAAGGTCCCACTTCTTAATACAATTGCATTGGAGATTAAGTTTCCACCAGAGCACACAGGTTTAATTGCCCGCTCCACCACTCACCTTGACCTTGGGCTTACTTAACCTTAGAAAGCTTACTTAACCTTTCTAAGCCTTGGTTTCTTTGGTTATATAATTGTATAGTAGTAGTACTTATTTCATTGTTATAAGGATTAGAGGAGATGATTCTTATACCTGACATATAAGAGGTGCCCGTAAATAAGTGCTCAAGCTCACAGTTATACAGTACTAATAACTGTATTTTAATAGAGTGCTCTGCTGGCCAGAGGGAGTTATCATTTTGTGCAGCATCAGGTCCCTTCTGATTACAGGAAGGGGAGATTTTGACAGAGGACCACAAGAACTTCCCCTGCACCAGATCTGGGACCCCTGACATCACTAGTTGAGTTTTTGTTTTGAGAGAAAGCAGGCAGAAGTGAAAGACTGAAATACTGATTTTGGTTCTCAAACAATAGCACTAACAAAAGAGTGATAGTTTGGATTCTTTTTTCCTGTTCATATCCCTTTAATTTCTTTCATCTATCTTCCTCTAAAGAGAGCTTTCATCTAACTAGAGCTTAAAGGACTATGCTGAATAGGAGCGGTGAGTGTAAGAATACAAAAAGCTAGCCTCTTCAACAAATGGTGCGGGGAAACTGAAAATCCACATGTAGCAAAATGAAACTAAACCCCTATCTCTCACCCTGCACAAAACTCAAAGTGGATCAAGGATCTATGCATTAGACTAGAGACCCTGTGCCTAATAGAATAAAACAGGCCCAAATCTACATCACATCAGCTTAGGAGCTGAGTTCCTTAACAAGACTCCTGCAGTGCAAGAAGTAAAATCAAGAATCAACAAATGGGATTGTATCAAATGAAAAAGCTTCTTCACAGCAAAGGAAACAATCAAGAATGTGAAGAGAGAGCCTACAGAATGGGAGAAAATCTTTGTCATCTGCACCTCAGATAGAGCATTCATCTTCATCTAAAGAACTCAAAAAACTTAACACCAAAAAAATAAATAACCCAATCAATGAATGGGCTAAGGAACTGAACAGACACTTCTCAGAAGATATATAATGGATCAACAAATACATGAAAAAAATGTTCAACCTCTCTAGTAATTAGAGAAATGCAAATAAAAACTATTCTAAGGGGCTGGGGCTATAGCTCAGTGGTAGAGTGCTCGCCTCGCATGCGTGAGTCACTGGGTTCGATCCTAAGCACCACATAAAAAATAAATCAATAAAATAAAAGTATTAGCATCCATCTACAACTAAAAAAATATTTTAAAAAAACCCAAACTATTCTAAGATTTCATCTCACACCAGTCAGAATGGCAGTTATCAAGAATACAAGCAATTAGGGTTGGGGCTGTAGCTCAGTGGTAGAGCGTTTGCCTATCATGCGTGAGGCACTGGGTTTGATCCTCAGCACCATATATAAATAATAAATGAACAAAATAAAGATCAACAACTAAAAAAATTAAAAAAAAAAAAAGAATACAAGCAATTATAAGTGTTGGTGAGGATGTTGGGAAAGAGGTACACTCAAACATTGCTGGTGGGACTGCAAATTGGTGCAACCAATCTGGAAAGCAGAATGGAGATTCCTTAGAAAACTTGGAGTGGAACCACCATTTGACCCAGCTATGTTCTCTCTGATAAGTGGATGCTGATCCATAATGAGGGGTGGGGCATGAGAAGACCGGAGGAAATTTGGACAAAGGGCGGGGGAGGAGGAGGTGGCATGGGGGCAGGAAAGATTGTGGAATGAGATGGTCATCATTACCCCAGGTACATGTAAGACTGCAAATATGGTGCAACTCTACGTTGTGTACAACTAGAGAAATGAAAAGTTGTGCTTCCATTTGTGTACAATGAAAAAAAAAAATAACACTAAGTTCTCTGGTTGCCCCTTCCTAGAGAAAGGCTCTATATTATCCAAAGTCTTCTTGGAGATGATGCTTGCTTGCTGTTTTACATTTCTATTAGAAATATGTTTAAACTTGCCCTTCAGTATCCCAAATGAGAGGAGGAAATTATGAGTGACTGTCACCAATTTATTACAATTTATTCCCTGAAAGAAAATAATAAAATGAGTCTGAAGACCTCCTCCTGAGAAAATGTAGTCTGTCTGGCCCACTGGGTTCATGAGTAATGCACGAATATTCCATTTTCTACCCGTAATAAACTAGACATTAGCTACTAGCCACATGAGGCTATTTCAATTTAAATTGACTAAACTAAATTTTTAAAAAATCAATTCCTTAGCTGCATTAGGCTCAGTTCTAGGACACAGTAGCCACCCAAGGCTACTGGATGCCAAATTAATGGAAATGTGGAATACACCATTATCCTAAAAGGTTCTTTGGGACTATGCTGTCCAGAGCATAGTGTCAGCTCAAGGCCCAGACCCTTCAGACAAGTGAAAAGTCCTGTTTTTTGAGCCAGGGCTGTTAGTAGTGGAGATAAGATCTGAATATTGCCCAACCTTGAATTTCATGGAGAAAATAAGAGACTATAAAATCCTTTCAGAAGAACTCTAAATGTCCGTGAATTCCCATTGTCATTGTCATGGATGGGGGCGGGGGTGGGGGAGGAGATGATCGAGGCCAGAGAGGGAACTTATGTCTGCATTTTGTGAGATTTGTAGAAGAAACTGACCAGGGGGAGGAAGGAGGAGAGCAAAGGGGGAATTACTGGGGAATAATATTGATCAAATTATATTGTTACATCATGTGCATGTACCAATATGTAACAACAAACCCCACATTATGTACAACTTTTATGCATCAATAAAAATGTGGGGGGAAAAAGATAGTGGTTTAAATCTCCTCCAAATACCATTTCGTAGTTAATCAGTAAGTCAAGCACACATAGAATCCTGACTAGCTGACTAATCCTGACTAATCGACACTTGGATTTACTGTAGGTTCAAACCTTACATTTCAACTAGAACAGAGAAGAGTCTGGAGATACTCATGAATAAGGAAAGGGTGACAGCCCTAGAGGTCTTGTGCATCTCATGATCAGATCACTATCTGGTACCCTGTGACCCGCTCCCTTACATCTTCTCCCAGTCAGATTCCTTTAGCCATTTTTGACCCTTTGTTTTCTACTCTCTTGCCTCCACCCTCCAGCTTTGTTGGTTATTCTCAGCCATTTCAATCTCTGTGCATTGGGGTTGGGGAGGAGTAGAGCAGAAGGTCCTTAATAACTTTGTGGGTGGAGCAGAACAGTATCAGACACTCACGACAGTCTGACCGCAGGGCCACAGAACTTTTAAAAACCAATCAGAACTTTTGCACTGTAAAAAACATAAACAAAAATTGCTAGCATTTTGCTAGTGTCCTAAAGGAAAACTTCAAAGGCTTTCTTCTTTCTTAAGATTTTAATTTACACATTTTATTGCATTTACAAAGATAAAAAGTTTCAATAATGGCTTTTGGGTCTTTATTAAAATTGCATTTATCATTTTAATACATTTTATTTTGTGCTTTCATTGTCTGATTATCAGACTTTTTCATAAACATACAACTCATATATCTGTTAATTAATTTTACTAAAATGGTTAAATTTAAGTTCTTTTAATTATCTCACTATTGCTTATAATCCAAGTAAAATTATCTTATTCCTCCAAGATCTAAATCAATTTAAGTCTTTTGAAATTGGAATCACAATTTGCTAGATATTTTGAGAAGTAAAATTCTTAAATACCTTAAGTATTTAAAATACTCCAAACACAGATTATTCTAAACTTAACATAAAAGTATAAATATTTGGGAGTTTACCTATTTCAGTGTTTCTGTATTTAATTATAATGTTTTCAATAAGAAAGCAATTGTTAGCCCAAACCAGAATGATGTTTTTGTATCAGGGCACTCAGTTTCCCTCTTGTCCAGAGAAAGCTCCTGTCCAGACTAGGGAATTTGATCCTTTTGTTTAATCCTAATAGGTTCCTTGAAGTCCAAGTTCTATTAATAGTGATCAAAAGACATCCTATAACTTCAAAAATGGTGGATGTCATGTCTCTATGTCTCTGAATCTATATCATATCACTACCTACTCCCCTTTGTCATTGGAAATCTATGACTCCATTAAAATGATAAATAACTCTTGAATTGCTTTAGCTCTCCTATGATATAAATGGCATTTTACTTAATTCTACTTGTCTTTTTTTTTTCTTTTTTATTTTTTACTTGGGATTGAACTCAGGGATACTCTACACTGAGCATATCCCCAGTCCTTTTTTATTTTTTATTTTGAGACAGGGTCTTGCTAAGTTGCTTAGGGCCTTGCTAAAGTGCTGAGGTTGGCCTTGAACTTGTGATCCTCCTGCCCCAGCCTTCGGAGCTTCTGGGATTACAGGCACATATCACTGTGCCTGGCTAATTCTGCTTGTCTTGAGGCTTGGTCTAATTAGTCACAAATAAAATCATGCTGATAACAAAAAATAAAGTTTTAAAGAACTGATGATAATGAAATGGAAAGTCCTTTCAGTGAAACTGTAGGATTAAATACAATTTTATAGAGACACCCTGAGCACAAACACATAGGGATATAACATAGTCACAAATGAAGGAAATTACTCAAAAGTTAGTTAAACCAGCATTATTTAAGATCAGATAAGCTAGGGTATACAGTCTAGTGGGACTGTAAGCATAGAACTAAAGGGTATGAGGAAAAACAAAGTTTAATTCCGGATGCACCCTCGGTCACCAGAAACTCATTTTTGTCAACACTGCTAAATATTTAACCACATAAATTTATAGCTCTGTCACCTCAGCCTGATTAAATCCAAACAGGAAAGTCCTCTGGATTGTTATTAGAAAATCCAGGTCACTATTTAGAGTATAGAACATTCTGTGTCTTTTTGCTACAGACAGATTTCATCAGAAACCACATATTTTATGTATCTAATGTATCCATCATTTTATTCATCAACTCATTTATATAATTAGTTACTATTCTTTCCCAAAACATCTTTCCCAAAACAATCAGTGGCTTAACACAGTACTCTTAGTTTAATTCACAATCATGTCATAGAATAGTCTAAAGACAGTTGGGAAGGATATGGCTTCTTGCATGCTGTTATTTGAGGATCCAAGTTTTTTTTTTTTTCTTTTGGTACCAGGGATTGAACTCAGGGGTCCTCAACCACTGAGCCACATCCCCAGCCCTATTTTGTGTTTTATGTAGAGACAGGGTCTCACTGAGTTGCTTAGTGCCTCGCCGTTGCTGACGCTGGCTTTGAACTCACAATACTCCTATCTCAGCCTCCCAAAGTGCTGGGATTACAGGCGTGGGCCACTGCGCCTGGCTGAGGACCCAAGTTTCTTACATGCAGTGTCCTGGATGGAATTTTCTGAGTTCCTGCCAGCAGATGGGGGTAGGGAGACAACATGGAGAACTCTGGGAGAGGTTTCATGGACTACACCCTTATGGGTCTTCCTGACTTCCTCCTACATCCTGTTGTCCAGAACTTGGCCTCATGGCCTCCCTTCCCTGACGATGTCTACTAGATCAGGAGGAAGATAGAAAAAACATGGTGAACACCTCAACAGTCTCTGCCACATTATATTATAGCTATAAATTAATATTTGATGTTCTGCCCAGTGATAATTAAATTGACAAAAATTACGATCAAAATACAAATTGATGTCACTGAAGAAAAGCTGGTATAATTTTACCATGCATGAAGGTCACTCCACAGCAAGAAAAGTAAGGACGTTGTACTCCTATGTCACTTAACTTCTAGTTCACCACATGTTCACAACTTTTTACAAGTTGAGAATGTCTACAGTATTGAAATAGAGACTTGTCAAAGTGACCTGGTTTTTGTTTTTAGATCACGATGACTAGTTGATAAGAGCTCATCTTTGTATGATGTTCCTATTTTATGAAGCATGAATTTACTAAGAAGGGAAATAACATACCATGGCTTGTGTTTTAGGTTCAAGACACTCAGTGTGAAGAACGGAGGAGTGAGAGATGGAAAACGTGAAGGCTACTGCAGGGATCCAACCAGGCAAGAGACCCTCCAGGTCTGAATCAGGCCAGAAGCATGAGGGCAGTTGATAGAGACATTCTGAGATTGAAAAGGAGCCACTTTGAGGTTTCTGTCACAAGACACTGGAAAGACAACACTGTTAGATGGGAGCTATGGAAGAAAACTGGGTCAAAAGGAGAAGTGTTTGTTTAAAACATGTTGGCTTTGAGCTGTGGTACATGCCTATAATCCCAACGACTTGGAAAACTGAGGCAGGAGTGTCAGAGGTTCGAGACCAGCATGAGCAATTTAGAAAGGCCCTGAGCAACTTAGACCCTCTCTCAAAATAAAAAATTAAAAGGACTGAGAAAGTAGCTCATTGGCAAAGTGCCCCTGGGTTCAATCCCCAATACCAAAAGAAAAAAAAGAAAATGTTGATTTTGAGGTGTCGCTGTAGCATAGAGAAGTGATGAAAAGCATGAGTTTGGACCAGGAAGACTTGGTTTTGAGTTCTGGATGAACTAGCTAGCTCTGATACCTGGGACGTTTTAGTTAACCTCTATAAGCTTCTATTTCTTTCTCTGTAAAATGGTGATAATAAAGTCTATCTCAAAGAGATGTCATGAGAATAAAATGACTCCTTCCCTTACTAGAATTTAAGGTTTGTAAGGCTAGAAATGTCTCTCCTACTCGTCACATCCCTGATGCATGGTAAGTTCCCAATATAAGGTAGTTTATGATACTTTAGTAATAGTTTGCAACCACCATTATCCATGTAAATACATCTAGCAGGCAGCAAATAATCAAAGCTTATAACTCAGTAGTGGTGCTGCCTTGAGACCCACACAAGAGGGCCCTTCCCCAGGCCTGGATTTAGTGAGGATGCTATTCAAGAGAAAGTTTAGGGACCAGTCGGTCCACAATGGCTTGTTACTGAACCACATGGAGTAAGCACAGAAATTCAGTTTGACATTAGTGTGCCATCTCATTAAACAGGATATAGATCAGTTAGGGTATGGCCAAAATGGGGTAATGAGCCACACATGGTGCAGATGACATGCTATGAATGACAATAAAACCATTTTTAAACAGATGATATATATCACCTGCTTAAAAATGGTCCTATATATATGTGTGGGGTTTTTTTTGTTTTTTTTTGTTTTTGGTGGTGCTGAGGACTGAACCCAGGGCCTTGTGCATGCAAGGGAAGCACTCTACCAACTGAGCTGTATCTCCAGCCCTTAATAGGTGACATTTTAATATCAGTCACTTAGAATCTAAAAATGAGTAAAATATAAATAAATTAAAGCATTTCTTTTTTAAGATTTTATTTATTTTTTAATCAATGAACAAAACATATATATTTGATTAAAATATTTCTTTTGGCACTTGCCTTGCATACATGAGGCACTGAGTTCGATCCTTAGCACCACATAAAATTAATAAAGATATAAAAAAATAATAGCACATCATTTAAAAATAAAATATTTCTTTTGGGGCTGGGGTTGTGGCTCAGTGGTAGAGTGCTTGCCTCACAATCATGAGGCACTGGGTTTGATCCTCAGCACCACATACAAAATACATAAATAAGTAAAATAAAAGTTTAAAAAACATCTTATAAAAACATTTCTTTTTATTTATTGCTTATTATTTTTATCTTTTTCATACTAATCAAGCCAATTGATTTTTTCTTTGTAAGATTTTTATTCAGGGTCAATCAGGAGAGACCTGAAAGGTATTTTGGATTATACACTATGGGAAAAATCTTTTTTAAAAAATTTATTTATTCTACTTAGGTATATATGACAGCAGAATGCATTTTGATTCATTGTATACAAATGGAGCACAACTTTTCATTTCTCTGGTTGTATATGATGTAGAATCACATCATATATGCAGTCATACGTGAAGCTAGGGGTATGATGTCCATCTCATTCCACCATCTTTCCTGCCCCCATGCCTCCTCCCCACACCCTCCCCTTTGACCAAGTTTCCTCCATTCCTCCTGTTCCTCTCCCCCATTATGGATCAGCATCCACTTATCAGAACATTCGGCATTTGTTTTTTTGGGATTGGCTTACTTCACTTAGCATGATATTCTCCAACTCCATCCATTTACTTGCAAATGCCATAATTTTATTCTCTTTTATTGCTGAATAATATTCCATTGTGTATATATACCACAGTTTCTTTATCCATTCATCTATTGAAGGCCATCTAGTTTGGTTCCACAGTTTAGCTATTGTGAATTGAGCTGCTATAAACATTGAAGTGGCTGTGTCACTATAGTATGCTGATTTTAAGTCCTTTACGTATAGACTGAGGAGTGGGATAGTTGGGTCAAATGGTGGTTCCATTCCAAGTTTCCTAAGGAATCTCCATTCTGCTTTCCAGATTGGTTGCACCAATTTGTAGTCCCATCAGCAATGTATGAGTGTACTTCTTCCTCACCAACACTTATAATTGCTTGTATTCTTGATAACTGCCATTCTGGCTGGCATGAGATGAAATTTTAGAATAGTTTTTGTTTGCATTTCTTTAATATGCATCTCTGTAATATAGAGAAGTTGAAGATTTTTTTCATATATTTGTTGATCCATTATACATCTTCTGAGAAATGTCTGTTCAGCTCCTTAGCCCATTTATTGATTGAGTTGTTTGGTTTTTTGGTGTTAAGTTTTTTTGAGTTCTTTATATATCCTGGAGATTAGTGCTCTATCAGATGTACATGTGGCAAAAAATTGTTCCCAGAATGTAGGCTCTCTGTTCACTTCATTGTTTATTTTGCTGAGAAGAAGCTTTTTAGTTTGAATCCATCCCATTTATTGATTCTCTATTTTACTTCTTGTGCTATAGAAGTCTTGTTACAGAAGTAAGGTCCTAATCCAACATGATGACGATTTGGGCCTACTTTTTCTTTTATTAGGCATAGGGTCTCTGGTCTAATTCCTAGGTCCTTGATCCACTTTGAGTTGAATTTTGTGCATGGTGAGAGATAGGGATTTAGTTTCATTTTGCTGCATATGGATTTCCAGTTTTCCTAGCATCATTTGTTGAAGAGGCTAGCTTTACTCCAATGTATGTGTTTGGCACCTTTGTCTAGTATAAGATAACTGTATTTAAGTGGGTTTGTCTCTGTGTCTTCTATTCTGTACCATTGGTCTACATGTCTATTTTGGTGCCAGTACAGTGCTGTTTTTGTTACTATAGCTTCATAGTATAGTTTAAGTTCTGGTATTGTGATGCCTACTGCTTCAGTCTTGCTAAGGATTGCTTTGGCTACTCTGGGTCACTTCTTCCAAATGAATTTCATGATTGCCTTTTCTATTTCTATAAGGAATGACATTGGGATTTTAATTGGGATTGCATTGAATCTATATAGCACTTTGGGAAGTATGGCCATTTTGACAATATTAATTCTGCCTATCCAGGACCATGGGAGATTATTCTGTCTTCTTAGGTCTTCTTCAATTTCTTTCTTCAGTGTCTTGTAGTTTGCATTGTAGAGATCTTTCACCTCTTTTGTTAAATTGATTCCCAGGTTTTTTTTTTTTTTTTGAGGCTATTGTGAATGGGATAGCTTTCCTAATTTCTCTTTCAGAGGGTTTATCACTGATGTATAGAAATGCAATTGATTTGTGGGTGCTGATTTTATATCCTGCTATTTTGCTGAAATCATTTATTAATTCTAAAAGTTTTCTGGTGGAATTTTTTGGATTCTCTAAGTATAGAATCATGTCATTGGCAAATAATGATAGTTTGAGTTTTTCTTTTCCTATTCATATCCCTTTAATTTCTTTCGTTTGCCTAATTGCTCTGGCTAGTGTTTCAAGGACTATCTTGAATAGCAGTGGTGAGAGAGGGCATCCCTGTCTTGTTCCCATTTTTAGAGAGAATGCTTCCAATTTTCTTCCATTTAGGATGATGTTGGCCTTAGGTTTAGCATAGATAGCTTTTACAAAGTTGAGGTATGTTCCTACTATCCCTAGTTTTTCTAGTGTTTTGAACATAAAAGGATGCTTTTCATACTAAGCAAGCCAACTGATTTTTTAAAAAATTAGTTTGACTCCATAGCTAAAGTAATGAGATACACTTTATATCATTTACTTTAAACCCCAATTTAATGGTTGGGAAACAAGTTTCATAGAACTTCTTTTTCAAGAATTGAAAAATGTGGGGAAGTAGTAAATTTCAAAACGTGGTGTAGTATTAAACTAAATGATGAAAATAGAGTTGATTCTGAAGAAATGAGAACAAAAGAGTGCATACTAGTGTTATTCAGAAGTATAATCCCTCAGGTACTGAGCTAAATTTGTAGCCATAATTATTGATGAAGTGCTAAAACTGTAGTGTAATATCTGTAGAAATGTATTGACTAAATTGTATGAATTTTGTTCTATATTTTGTATAAAAATTAAAGATGAATAAATCACTAGTCTGTTTCTAAAGATAGTACATTACAGTCAAGTGCAAGTGACAAAACTTTAGTGGCGTTTGCATACCAAATGTAAGAAACAAGTGCAAAATCAAAAGAATCCTTTGGAAAAAGGACTATTGAATTTTTAAAGCCCAAAGAAGTAGATGTTAACTATTTCACGAAGAGTAGCTTTGCAGGCTTCTTGTACAAGAAGTTTGTTTGGAGTATTTAAGAGCAAGCATATACACAATCGCCCAGACATGAATACAAGACTGCACTGAAGATGGTGACTTAAAAATGTTGGGAGACACTAGCAAAGGAGGTAGCTCAGTTCACATGCCCTCTTTTAGTGAAACCGTAACTCAATGTATTTGAAGATTGGCTAATGATATGGAAGGTTAAACTACAGAAAAAATAAAACTAGCAAAGTATTTCTTATTGCAGCTCAGCGAATGCACAGATTTATAGCTGAACTTTTATTATATGCATTATTTAAATATCATGAGTATCAGGAAAAATATAGCTCTGTTATTTTTGTAGCTTTATGACCAATAAACACATCTGTGAACTGTATAAAACTATTAAGGATTATATTGTCCATAAATTCATCTGGAGTTTAGGGTTTTGTGTAGGATTATATTCTGATGGCACAGCTGCAATGACTGGAAAGCATTCTGGATGAGTTACCAAGTGTAAGAAACTTGTGCCAGAATGTAAATCAACAGACTGCTTCCCCCATCAAGAAAGAAGATAGCCGAACATAGGAAGTGTGTAGATCGGAAATTCCTTTCTTTCACAGAAAGATCATTTAAATTTCATTATAATTTTAAAGGGCAAGTTGTTGGAATTGGCTACTGATAAAAGATTGGAGAAGAATTTTGCTCTACATTCTGTATAAAAATTAAAAATGAATAACCTAATCTTGCAGAAATAATTCTGAAATATCTTCTTCCATTCTGTCAAAATACTCCTGTGACACAGGTTTCCCTACAAAGCATAGAAGCAGTTGAGATGTACTTTGCTTCCTACAAGTGGTATGTTCTCATCAACCCCATAGGGACAAGAATTAACAGGTGAGCTCATTTGTCATGTTAAAATCTTTAAATATTGATATGAATGGTTCTGTTTACAGTGTGCATACAAGCATCTAATTATGGGGTCTCCCACTCAATTCATCAATTTTTGTTTTGTTATGCTCATGGAACAATCAAAATGTACGATGATAGTAGTGATTGTCTATGTTAATCATCTGCAAACCTACTTTCAAGAACATGTTGGTTTGTCAAATTCTTTTCCTTTTTTAATGATTTGGTGGGGTTTTTGTTTGTTTGTTTTGGGGGGATATGGGGGGGAGGTACCTGAGATTGAACTCAGGGGCACTAGACCACTGAGCCACATCCTCAGTTCTATTTTGTATTTTATTTAAAGACAGGGTCCCACTGAATTGCTTAGTGCCTTGCTTTTTGCTGAGACTGGCTTTGAACTTGTGATCCTCCTGCCTTAGCCTCCCAAGCTGCCGAGCTTACTAGTGTGTGCCACGGTGCCTGGCCTTTTTTAATGATTTGATTGTATTATTTAAATGTAATTCTATATCCAACAATATAACAATAAAGGAATTTAACAATAAAAAACATGGTTTGTGCTTTGTATGTCTTTTATTTTCATTTCATCTTTCTAGTAATTCATTTTTGTTATGGTAAAAGAAGTGGTAAGCTGGGCACAGTGGCACATACCTGCAATCCCAGCAGCTTGGGAGGCTCAGGCAGGAGGATCATGAATTCAAAGCCAGCCTCAGCAACTTAGTGAGATTCTAAGCCACTCAGAGAGAACCTGTCTCTAAATAGAATATTTTTTAAAGGGCTGGGGATGTGGCTCAGTGGTTAAGCACCACTAGGTTCAATCCTCAGTACCAAAAAAAGTATTGATCTGTAACAGATTAGAAATGAACAAAAGGGGGAAAGATCCTTCATGACAGATTAAGAAACATTACTTTAGAGGATCAGTCTGGTACAGGGGGTCCATTAGGACCAAGGCAATATACTTACTCAGAATCCACAGTCCTGGTTTCTAAAAAAATCCCAGGCCAAAAGTCCTGAGCCTGCCACCAGGGCCCATGCAAGCTTCTTCCCTAAGAACATATGTTGAGAGTAGATGTCCGAAGCCCTAAGCCTAGGATGGTGTGAGAGGTAATGAGTAGAGTGCAGAGGTGCAGGCTTTCTGTGCACAAGGCCCTCCACGTGAGGTGGCAAGAAAGGAGCAGTTCAGGTACTAAGAGCCAGCTTGTCCAGTGCCACCATGTGCTAGCATGAACTCCACAGAGCCCTTAGGCTTCAATCTGAATCAAACTGTTAAGAAGATATGTTTGTCAAGACAGGATGACAGAATGTATTTAACAATTGACAACTTCATTTTTTTCATATTTTTATTGGTGCATTACAATAGTACACAATGGTGGGATTCATTGCTACATATTGGTACATGCACACAATATAATAATAATATTTGGCTAGTGTCATTCCCCAGTATTTCCCTGGTTTCTTTCCTCTACTCTACAAATCTCTCTTTAATTGTTTTCTTTTCTTTTCTTTTTTTTTTTGTACCAGGGATTGAACTCAGGGGCACTCAACCACTGAAGCACATCCCCAGACCTATATTGTATTTTATTTAGAGACAGAATCTCACTGAGTTGCTTAGCTCCTTGCTTTTGCTGAGGCTGGCTTTGAACTTGCAATCCTCCTGTCTCAGCCTCCTGAGCCACTGAGATTATAGGCGTGTGCCACTGCACCTGGCTTCAATTTTCTTTTTCTTTTTCTTTTTTGGTACTGGAGATTGAACTCAGGGGCACTGGACCACTGAGCCACATCCCCAGCCCTATTTTGTGTTTTATGTAGAGACAGGGTCTCACTGAGTTGCTTAGCACCTCGCCATTGCTGAGGCTGGCTTTGAACTCGTGATTCTCCTGTCTCAGCCTCCCTAAGTGCTGGGATTACAGGCTTGAGCCACCGTGCCCGGCTTCAATTTTCTTAAGATCCCCCCCACCACCAAACTTTCTTTTCCTTTTTCTTCTGTAGCTTCCACATATAAGAGAAAACATATGACCCTTAACTCCAGGTTTGGTTTATTTCACTTAACATAATGTTCTCAAATTCCATCCATTTTCCTGCAAATGGCATATTTTCATTCTTCTTTATGGTTGAATAAAACTCCATTGCATGTGTAAAAAAATCCATTCATCCATTGATGGACACTTAGACTGCCTCCATAGTTTGGCTATTTAGAATTGTGCTGCTATAAACATGGGTATGCATATATCACTATAGTATGATGACTTTAGTTCTTTAGGATAAATACTGAGGAGTGGTGTAGCTAGGTCATATGGTGGTTCCATGCCTGGTCTTTTGAGGAACCTCTATACTGATTTCCATAGTGGTTGTACTAATTTATAATCCTACTACAAATGTAAAAGTTTTCCTTTTTTCTCCACATCCTCTCTAGCATTTTTTATTGTTTGTATTCTTGTTTTTTTTGGTACTGGGGATTGAACTCAGGGCACTGGACCACTGAGCCACATCCCCAGCCCTATTTTGTGTTTTATGTAGAGACAGGGTCTCACTGAGTTACTTAGCACCTTGCCTTTGCTGAGGCTGACTTTGAACTCGCGATTCTCCTGCCTTAGCCTCCCAAAGTGCTGGGATTACAGGTGTGTGCCTCCGTGCCCAGCTTGCTTGTATTCTTGATGGCTGCCATTCTAACTGGAGTGAGATTAAATCTCAGTGTAAGTTTGATTTGCATTTCCCTGATGGCTAAAGATGCTGAATGGTTTTTCATGTAGTTTTTGGTCATTTGTACTTCTCCTTTTGAGAAGCGTCTGTTTAGTTCTGTTATGGTTTAGATGTGGTGTCCCCCAGAAGCTCACGTGTGAAACAGTGCAAGAGGGTTCACAGGGGAAATGATTAGGTTGTGAGGGCATTAAACTAATCAGTAAATTAATCCATGATGGTATTAACTGAGTGGTAATAGGAGGCAGGTGGGGCATTAGAGGTGTGGCTTTGGGTTATATACTTGTATCTGGCAAGTGGAGACCTCTCTCTCTCTGCTTTCTGATCATCATGTGAGCCACTTCCCTTCCACTACACTCTTCTGCCATGATGTCCTGCTTCACCTTGAGCCCTGAGGAATGGAGCCAGCTGTCCATGGACTGGGACCTCTGAAACCATGAACCCTTAAATAAATTCTTCCCCTAAAATTGTTCTCACCAGATATTTAAGTCACAGTGAAAAACCTGACTAAAACAAGTTCATTTGCCCATTAATTAACTGGGTTAGTATTTTTTGGTGTGAAGTTTTTGAGTTCTTTATGTATTCTGGATGTTAATCCTCTGTCAGAAGAGGAGCGAAGATTTTCTCCCATTCTGTAGGTTCTTTCTTCATATTCTTGTTTCTTCTATTGTGAGAAAGTTTTAATTTGATACCATCTCATTCATTAATTCTTGGTATTATTTCTTGAGCTTTAGGGGTCCTATTGAGAAAGTTGTTGCCTATGCCTATATGTTAGAGTGTTGATCCTACGTTTTCTTCTGGGAATTTGGTCTTTGGTCTTTGGTCCATTTTGGTCTAGGTCTTTGGTCCATTTTGAGTTGACTTTTTTGGAGGGTGAGAGATAAGGATTTAGCTTCATTCTTTTACATATGAATAATCAATTTCTCCAGCACCATTTGTTAAAAAGGCTGTTTTTCTCCAATATATGTTTTTGGCACCTTTGTCAAGGATCAGATGATGTATCTGGGTGAGTTTATCTCTGTGTTTTCCACTCTGTACCATTGGTCTATGTATCTATTTTTATGCTAGTACCATGCAATTTTTGTTACTATAGCTGTGTAGAATAATTGAAATCAGGCATTGTGATGCCCCCAGCATTGATTTCTTGGCTTAGAATTACTTTCACTATTCTGGGTCTTTTGTTCTTTCAAATGAATTTCAGGACTGTTTTTTTTTTTAAGTTTTGTGAAGAATGTCATTGGTATTTAGATGCAGAGTGTACTGAATATGTTTATTTCTTTTGGTAGTATGGTCATTTTAACAATATTAATTTTGCCTATCCATGAACATGAGAGGTCTTTCCATTTTCTCTGTCTTCTCTAATGTCTTTCTTCAGTGTTCTATAGTATTTATTGTAGAGGTCTTTCACTTCCTTTGTTAGATTTATTCTTGGGTAATTTTTTTTGAGCCTATTGTGAATGGATTGTTTTCCTGACTTCTTTCTCAGCAGATCACTATTATAGTATAGGAAAGCTATTGATTTTTGTATATTGATTTTGTAACTTGATACTTTGTTGAATTTGTTTATTAGCTCTAGCACTCATCTGGTGGAGCTTTTTGGATCTTTTAAGTATAGGATCATGTTACCTGCAAACAGTGGTAATTTGACATTTCCTTTCCTATTTTTACCCCTTTTTAAAAAATTTATTTATTCTACTTAAGTATACATGATAGCAGAATGCATTTTGGTTCACACACAAATGGAGCACAACTTTTCATTTCTCTGGTTGTACGTGATGTAGAATCACATCATATATGCAGTCATACGTGAAGCTAGGGGTATGATGTCCATCTCATTCCTGCTCCCATGCCCCCTTCCCACTCCCTCCCCTCTGACCAAATTTTCTCCATTCTTCCTGTGCCCTCTCCCCCATTATGGATCAGCATCCACTTATCAGAGAGAACATTTGGCATTTATTTTTGGGGGATTGGCTTACTTCACTTAGCATGCTATTCTCCAACTCCATCCATTTACCTACAAATGACATAATTTTATTCTCTTTTATTGCTGAGTAATATTCCATTGTGTATATATACCACAGTTACTTTATCCAGTCATCTATCAAAGGGCATCTAGGTTGGTTCTACAGTTTAGCTATTGTGAATTGAGCTGCTATAAACATTGAAGTGGCTGCGTCACTGTAGTATGCTGTTTTTAAGTCCTTTGTATGTTTACCCCTTTTATTTCCTTCTCTTGCCTAATTGTTCTGGCTAGAATATCTAGTGCTATATTGAATAAGAATGTTGACAGCAGACATCCTTGTCTTGTTCTGGATTTTAAAGGAAATGCTTCCAGCTTTCCTCCATTCAGTATGATGTTGGCACTGGGTTTGTCATTTCTACCCTTTATGATTTTGAGGTATGTTCCTTCTATCCCTCGTTTCTTCTGTGTTTTTAACACGAATAGGTGCTGAATTTTTCATAGGCTTTCTCTGCATCTACTTAGCTTATCATATGATTCTTGTCCTTAACTGGGATGAATTACATTTATTGATTTGTGTATATTAGACCATCCTTGCAACCCTGGAATTAAAAATAACTTGGTCATTGTGTACAATCTTCTTCATATGTTGTTGAATATGATTTGCTAATATTTTAATGAGGATTTTTGCATCTAAGTTCATCAGAGATGTTGGTCTGTCGTTTTCTTTCCTTGATGTGTCCTTCCCTACTCTTGGTATGAGAATGATACTGACTTCAGAATAGAATGAATTTGGAAATATGCCATCCCTCTGTATTTCATGGATAATTTGAGAAGCATTGGCATTATTTCTTTAAAGATCTGGTAGAATTTAGCAGAGAATCTATCTTGTCCTGGGCTTTTCTTTGTGGGAAGGCTTTTTTTTTTTTTAATATTTATTTATTTTTTTAGTTGTAGGTGGACACAATATCTTTATTTTATTTTTATGTGGTGCTGAGGATTGAACCCAGTGCCGCCTGCGTGCTAGGTGAGCACGCTACCACTGCGCCATAACCCCAGCCCGGGAAGGCTTTTTATTGTAACTTCTATCTCATTGCTGGTTATTGGTCTGTTTAGGTTTTCTATGTTCTCTTGATTCAATTTTGGCAGGTCATATGTGTCTAGAAGTGTATCTATTTCTTTTAGTTTTCCAATTAATTGGAGTACATATTTTTTAAAAATATTTTTTAGTTGTCACTGGACCTTTATTTTATGTATTTATATGTGGTGCTGAGAATTGAACCCAGTGCCTCATGCTTGCTAGGCAAGAGCTCTACCACTGAGCCACACCCCGGCCCCAGGAGTACATATTTTTAAAATATGCCCTATTAAGTCTCTGGATTTCTGTGATGTCTGTGATGGTTTCTCCTTTTTTATCTCTAATTTTATTAATCAATTTTGAGTCTTCTCTCTTTCTTTTGTTTAGTTTGGCTAAGTTTTTGTCAATTTGTTTTATCTTTTCAAAGAACTAACTCTTTATTTCATTGACCCTTTGTATTGTTTCTGGTATGTTGTATCACTATTCTCATTTGATTCTAAATATTTTAAAATATTCTCCTGATTCCGTCTATCATCGATTCATCATTCAAAAATATCTAGAAATGTATCCTTTTCTTTTAGTTTTTGAATTTATTGGAGTGTTCATTTTCAAAATAGTCCCTTATGATCCTCTGGATTCTTGTGATATCTGTGGTGATTTCTCCTTTTTTATCTCTAATTTTATTAATTTGGGTCTTCTCCCTGGTTAAATCTTCATGTATTTATATAGTTTCTGTAGTTGTTGTTTAAATTCCGTGTTGATTTTTAATGACATTCCATTATGATCAGATAAAATTCAAGGAATTACATTAATATTTTTTTATTTACTACAAGCTACTTTGTGGTCTAAAATATGATCTATTTTGAAGAAGGTTCCAATAACAGTGAAAAGAAAGTGAATTCAGCTATTGTTGGCTGAAATATTCTATAGCTATCTGTTAAATCTACTTGATTTATAATATCTTTTAGGTCTGAAAAGTCTGAGTTCATATCTCAATGACCTATTAGTGACAGAGGTGTGTTGAAATCACCAAGTATTATTCTACTGAGTTCTACCTGTGTTTTAGTCAGCTTTTTCACTACTGTGACTAAAAGACCAAACCAGAACAATTGTAGAGGAGGAAAAGTTTATTTAAGAGCTCATAGTTTCAGAGATCTCAGTTCATATACAGCCAGCTCCCTTTCCCACAGGCTCCAGGTGAGGCTGAACATCATGGCAGAAGAGTGTGGTAGAGGGAAGTGGCTCACATGATGATCAGTAAGCAGAGAGAGAGGTCTCCACTTGCCAGATACAAATATACACCCCAGGGCTGGGGATATAGCTCAATTGATAGAATGCTTGCCTTGCATGCACATAGGTCCTGGGTTCTAATCCCCAGTACCACAAAAAACAAAAACCAAATAAATACCCCAAAGCCACAGCCCCAATTCCCACCTCCTCCAGCCACATCCTACCACTTAAGTTACCACTCAGTTAATCCATATCAGGGGATAACATTCTGCATCTTTAATTTGAGTAGCATCTGTTATTTTTATTTTGAGTAGCATCTGTTATTCCAGCATACTGGAATTGAACTGAGGGGGTGCTTAACCCCACATCCTCAGCTGTTTTAATTTATTTTGAGACAGGGTCTCACTAAGTTGCTTAAAGCCTGGTTAAGTTGCTGAGCTTACTTGTACTTGTGATCTTCCTATCTCAGCCTCCCAAGTCTAAGCATGCACCACCATGTCTGGCACCTGTTTTATGTAATTAGATGTGCCAATATTTGGAGCACAAATATTTACTATCCTTATATCTTCTTGTTGGACTATATGCTTTACCAGTATGAGGTGAACTTCTTTGTCTCTTCTATTTAATTTTGGCTTGAAGTCTGCTTTGTTGGATATGAAGGTAGCTATTCTTGCTTGTGAGCTCCATTTGCAAGGCATATTAATTTCCATCCTTTCACTTTCAGCCTATATCTGTCTTTCCCTGTAAGTTAAGTCTCCAGCAAACAACATATAATTGGATCTTATTATTTAATTCATTCTGCCAGCCTGTGTCTTTTAACTGGAGAGTTGAGACCATTTACATTTACATAATTATAGAAAGACGTTTATTAATTTTTACCATTTCGATTTATTCTTAATGTTTAATTTGGCCCTGTTTCTCATTTGCTTAGTTACTCTTCAAATGAGATTTTTCCATTTGTAAGTTGTTGGTTTTTAAAAATTTCTTCTGTGTATAGTATTTCTTTAAGTATTTTCTGACAACTTCATTTGTACCTTTAAAAGTTTTAGACATTAGGACATAGACCTTTAGTTTGTTCTTAATCCAGACTCCACAAATATTAGAGAAGAAACTGTCCAGGAGTTTTGTCCAAACTAGAGCCACAGATTGGGCAGTCAGTGGAAGGGATATCTGGAGCTGAGGGAGAGGCAGGAGTATGTAAAGAAGCAAGTCCTACATGTAGACTGCTTGGTTCAAATCCCAGGCCAGTCACCTACTAACTGGAACTTTGGGCTACTTCTTCCTATACTTTGTGTTCTCATCTGTAAAATAGGGATGTTAATATTGTCTATCTCATAGGATTGTTTTTGAGAATCAATTAATGTGTGTGTGTGTGTGTGTGTGTGTGTGTGTAACTGGGGATTGAACCCAGGGCCTCATAAATGCTAAGCAAGCACTCTACCACTGAGCTGCATTCTCAGCACCTGTTTTGAGGATCAAATGAGTTCATCCATGTGAAGCAGTTACAGCAGGCCTGGCATAGCATGAGCTGTCAGTACTAAGGCAGCAGCTAAATTACTAGGAAAGGAACGCAATGCAAGAACAAAGGATACTTAGGGGAATCTCAGAAAGCAAGTCTAGAGATGCAGGAAAGGCAAAGAGAAAGCCCCCCAGCATTCTGGTGGGTGGTAAGTGCTCAGTAAATGTGGATTTGAGAAGGATCTTGGAAAGAAAAATGAGCAGCACTTAACACACCAAACACAGCAAAAATGGTCAAATAAGGGGAGTACATATGAGAGCCTGTTGGATTCATAGGCAGGAAATACCTTTAAAAGATATTTCAATATACAGAAATTCAGATTGTAGTAAATTAAAGAATGAGTGGGTAGACATTTTTCTTTTTTAGTTCAGCTTTATAACTCTAGTGGAAATCACTCTTTTTAAAAATTAGGTGGTGTAGGAAATGATAAAGATAAAATAGCAGCTGGAGGGGATGCAAAGTTGAAAGTCCTTTCATGTTAGAGGAAATCTGGACAGACTTGTTGCTAAGAGATAGAAACCAGTGGAAAGGAAGGGATGATTAATGGAGCAAGAATTTAGAAGGACGGGAGAAGATGGAATCAAGAGAAAAAGACATGAGGTCAGTCTTACCATGCCTGAGGTAAAAGGAAACAGGATCATAGATCAGGATATGGAGAATCTAAAAAAAAAAAATTTATATCTTTATTTTGTTTATTTATTTTTATGTGGTACTGAGGATTGAACCTAGTGCCTCACATGTGAAGGGCAAATGCTCTGCCACTGAGCCACAACCTCAGCCCAGGATATGGAGAAATTTTGAAGGATGATAAGTTGAAGTTCTGAAAGTTCTTGCAGGGGAACTTGAATTTCTGGAAAAGCAAGCAAACATAGCTGACTGTTAGGGAGCATATTATTTTATCTATTGTGGCAGATAATCTTAAATTGGCTGGCTCATTCTTGTTCTTGCCTAGATTGACTTCCTATGCAGTAGAGCAGTGGTTGGCAAAGCTACAGTCCACAGGCCAGGTTTAGCCTATGTAGCTTTTATACAGCTTTGAGCTAGGAATTGTTTTCACTTTTTTGCATGTGATAAAATATACATAACATAAAAATTACCATTTTAACATATTTTAAGGATACAATTCAGTGGCATTAAGTATATTTCGTAACATCATACAAACATCACCACCGGCCATTTCCAGAATGTCATCATTCATACAGAAACTCTGTGCCCTTTAAACAATGATTCTCCACATCCTCCCTTGTCCCAGCCCCAGAAACCTCTATTCTGTTATCTGTGTCTATGCATTTGCATATTCTTGATATCTCATAAAAGTGAAATGATGTGATTGTGCTTTTTGTGTCTGCCTTACTTAACACAAGTTTTCAAGGTTTATCCATGTTGTAGCATGTATTAGAATTTTATTGCTTTTTTTTTGGTACCAGAGATTGAACTCAGGGGTACTTGACCACTGAGCCACATCCCCAGCCCTATTTTGTGTTTTATGTAGAGACAGGGTCTCACTGAGTTACTTAGTGCCTCACCGTTGCTGAGGCTGGCTTTGAACTCATGATTCTCCTGTCTCTGCCTCCCAAAGTGCTGGGATTATAGGCGTGCACCATTGCACCTGGTTTTTATTGCTTTTTATGGCTGAAAAATACTATATTATTTGTCTACCACATTTTGCATATCTACTCATCTGTGGATGGAATTTTAGGTTGCTTCCACCATTTGGCTATTGACAGTAATGCTGTTATGAATATGGGTATACAAATATCTATACCCAGAAGTGGAATTTACTGGATTATATGGTGACCTCATTTTTAGTCTTTTAGACCTCTTTTTCACATGCCTCTATAGGCTGCTTTGCAGAGATTTGCTGCTTCAAGTGGCTCTGGTTCTGCTGACCACAATATAAGTGAGTTGAAGGAAATGGGATTTCCCTCGTTGCTACATTATTTTCCAGAGTAAGCGTACCATTTTACTTTCCCACCAATGCACAAGCATTCCAAATACTCCATATATTCTTGTTATTTCCTGGGTTTTTTAAAAGTTAGGACAGTCACCCATTAGTAGCCATTCCTTTTTTTGTTTGTTTGTTTTTTTAAGTTGTACATGGACACAATACCTTTATTTTATTTATTTATTTTTATGTGGTGCTGAGGATTGAACCCAGTGCCTCACACGTGCAAGGCAAGAGCTCTACCACTGAGCCACAACCCCAGCCCCATTAGTAGCCATTCTAATGGGTATGAGTTAGTATTTTGCTCTGTGGTTTTGATTTGCATTTTTCCAATAGATAGTGATATTGAGTAATTTTTCTTGTGCTTATTGGCCATCTGTATATATTCTTTAGAGAAATATCTATTTGAATCCGTTAGCCATTTTTGATTAGGTTGTTTGGTCATTGTTGTTGTTATTGAGTTTTAAGAGTTCTTTATATATGCTGGATATTAATCTCTTACTAGATACATGATTTGCAAATATTTTCCATTCTGTCAGTTATCTTTTAACTCTGTTGATTTTATAAGCAAGAGTCTGTGTGAGTTGCCATACAAGCTCACTGATGCAAATTTATGTATATTAGATATGAGCTTTCATAAATCTCTTCCTGCTCAGCAGCCAGAATAGTCTCTGTTGCCTTCCACCACCAACCCTGACTGAGACATTGAGTCAAGACAACCGTATTTTACTTGGCAATACTTGCTCAAAAGGTAATATTTTCTGAAAAACTCTAAATTCTTATAACTTTTCTACCACTGGTTATTGCCCATAAACTTCCAATAGCTATAAAACCAGTTTAATAGAATTTACTCATCACAGGGGGGATATGATGAAACCAGAACTGAAATGGTTCATTTAGATGTAGGAATTCTACTCCCAAGAGATTTGATTTCACTGCAACTGAACAAGAGAGACACATGAGGAGAGGTAAAAAATATTAAGCCCCAGGAGTCAAACACCCTAGAGCAGAAATTCTAAGAGTATGTCACAAGAAGGAAGGCTGTTTATCCCAGAAGTGACTCTTCATCCTGAAGCTAACATGTCTTGGAGGAGATGGAGATGGCAGTGGGGCCGGAGGTAATCACTCAGAACTCTAATCTCAATTATTCCACGTCCATACTGAGTAAGTTACTTCACTCTGACCCACTCTTGTTTCTTCCAGCCAATGATAATGCTCTTGAAAAAAACAAAGTGCTCAAATTAGAATGCTCACTTTATTGTTATTTATGCTTGCTTTCCCACACACTATGCGGGTGAGTAATAGTGATCTCATCCCAAAACAAAACACTTTACATGAACTCTGCCACAGGAATGCACATGTTTTCAGACCCCTCCTTATTTTCCCTATATGACTTATCTCTCTGTTATTAGGGATTTTTCACTTTTTCTTCCTAATTTGAGCATACTGTTCTTGTAGAGAGAAAAAAAAATTCTATCCTGCATTCACTATTCCCATTTTTTTAAAAATTATTTTTCCAGTCTTACTCCTTGTGATAAAATTTGGGACAGGGAAATGAAGAAAATAATTTAAAACGGAATAAAAGAAACAAACAAACAAACCATACACATGCTAAAAACTGACAAGATGATTTTTGAAGACGTCAGAGCTGATCAAGAAGCAAGACACTGAAAACAGGCCAGCTAGTGCCAAGTGAGAGGAAGACAGGAAGATACAAGTTCTTTTTGGAGAAAAGTGTGCTCATCTTCTTTTTATCAATCTCCCCCACAGCTAGAGAGACTTCTGCTGCCTGCAGCCTGCAGAGGTAAGAAGGAGTTTTACCTTTGAGGTCCACACCCAATGGATGTGTCATTCACCCCCACCCCCACTCCCACCCCACCTTTCATAGGGAAAGAGCAGCCTTTGCAATCACTTGTGCCACAGCCAGCTAATGACAAGCAACATCAGACATCTGAGAAATAATTGACGGCTTGCCTTCATTTTCAGCCTACAATTAGACAATTGCGGGTGCAATTATTTGTGTGTGCTATTTTCCAACAACAAATAATTATGGCTAAAGAACTACCAGCATTGTGAAAGGGAGGTATAATTGGACTCCTTTTTAATAAGTTAGTGCTCCAAATGTAAACAAGTGTATAATTTGATTAGTGGAAAGATACCCGGGACTTTTTTTCTGACTTTTTTTTTTTTTTTTGGTAGTTGTAGATGGACAGAATGCCTTTATTTTATTGGTTACTTGGTGCTGAGAATCGAACCCAGTGCCTCACACGTGCTAGGCAAGTGCTCTGCCACTGAGCCACCTCCACTGCCCCCACCCAGGATTTTTTTTTATAATTATGTTTTTATATTTTAACAACTGCTTTCCCTAGCCCGTTTGTGGGCCTCACTGCAGCGTCATCGGCTTCATACAATCATCATTAAATGTAAGTAAAGCATGCCACATGTAGGAAGAGACAGTAATCCCATCCAGACTTCATAGATACCCTACCAGATACCCTACTGCTGAAACAAGAGGCACAAACAACAGACCCAAAAGTTGAAGGATGCAAATTATTGCCTCCTGCTTGAAATAGAAAGTGACCACCCAAAAGGGACGGATGCAGCATGTAAGGTGTGGAAGACACAGGGTTTTTCCTGACTGACCCTCTCCCTCTGTGCTACCCTCTCCCTCTGTGCCACCCCCCCCACGGGAGCTGTGCCCTTCCTTTGGTCCTCCGTGCTCTGCTTTTCTGTTTCTTTGTCTGTCTTCTCCACTGCCTTTTGGGTTATTGGAGGACAATGCTCATGTCCTCACCATTCATTTTCCTCAGCGTATTTCTGTCCCTGGTGGCAGAAAACCAACTCAAATTAGTTTCCGTTGAACACAACAACAAATTGATCGGCCAACAGCGGGGAGCACTTGGCAGGATTCTTTTTCTTTCATCTCATGGAGCTGCCACCTTCAGTGTGCTGGCCTCATTCTCTGTACTATAGATAGGGCTCTCCATGGGGAAGACAGAATGAGCTGATGGCCCTCCAGTCACCTGCCAGGAGTGAATCTGACCTCACTACCTACTCAAACTACATTACTTAAGCTCTTGGCTTTTTTTTTTTGGCACCAGAGATTGACCTCAGGGGTGCTCGACCACTGAGCACGTCCCCAGCCCTATTTTGTGTTTTATGTAGAGACAGGGTCTCACTGAGTTGCTTAGTGCCTTGCCGTTGCTGAGGCTGGCTTAGAACTCGTGATTCTCCTGTCTCAGCCTCCTTGATCTGTTTTTGATCTGTAAGTTTTTCCCCACTAATGGCAACAATGAGTGGGAATTTGGTTTAAGATCTGGTATCTGTAAATGGATTTTTCATCATAGAAATTAGAGAAAGAGAGATTGATGTGAAAATGTTACTCTGCTGGTTCTGAAGATAGGGGAAGAGGCCATAAGCCAAGGAATAGAAGTTGCCTCTAGAGAGTGGGAAAAGCAAAGAAATGTATTTTTTCTTAGGGCTTCCAGAAGGAATGCAGCCCCTGGATTTTGGCCCTTAAGACCCATTTCAGACTTCTGAATTTCAGGATCATAAAATAATAAATTTGTGTTATTTTAAGTCACATTAATTTGGTAATGTGTTATAGTAGTGATAGGAAACTAATACAGAGTCATTTTAAATTATGTTCTTTTGTCAGGATATTATTGGAAAAATCCGTCATGCCTCCAAGGCCTAAAATGGCATTTTGAGAATGACTCTCACTGAGTCAGGTCTTGCAAGCACATTTATGGAACTAAGATTGACTCTGTGGAACCCATGATCACAAAGCCTTTCCAAGAAAACTGTCCTGGCATTTGGCTTAAAAGATCCTGGCCCTACAGATGAAGAGGAATTTGTCCAAATTTATAAGGACTGCAAATGAAATCTGGTGAAGAGTTTCTTGAGCTTGTTTTCCTGGCCTCAGGATAGCAAATGAGCTAGGCTTTAAAAAGTCTAGTAGGATTCTTTATGAAAACTTCTGTTATCAGAATCCTAGGCCAGAAGGCCTGGCTCCAGAGGTCCAATAGGCCACATCCAGCCACTCGCTCCCCTAAGAAGAATTCAATCAGCAAAGAGAGAGGTGGTGAAACAAGAAAGGAATGTATGTCCCTATGGCCTGCATGTGGAAGGACAGTGGTCTAGGACGTAAGCGCGGTGTGCGGGGTCCTGATAACTGAGATTGTATAGGGGAAGAATGAAGGAAGGGGCGAGAAATATGCATTGGGCAAGCTGGGGTCTGTTGATCATTATCTCAAGTCTGGTCACAGAGTCTTGTTGGCTCCGGGAAAGCTGTTACCACTAGGGGAGCAGTTTGTTCCAGTCATGGGGTGTGTCTACCTGCAAGGCACATTGGCACATTTTTTTCTTGGAATTTGGGGAAGAGAAATAACTTAGGGAACAGGTCAAAGGAACAAAATGGAGTCAATTAGGACAATGATTGGGCCCTCCTTCACTTCAAGCAAAGCAAACTTAAAGTAGACTGTATGGTAAATTAATGCTCTTCCTGCACCTATATAAATACTCAAGCCAAACTCAAGAAAACTAGTCTTATTCTGTGATCGAGAATAGCCTTTCTGGAGTTGGAGGTGTAAGCCAGTGGTAGAGCACTTGCCTAGTATGCTGGAGGCCCTGAGTTTGATCACCCCCCCACCCCACAAAAGAATGATCTATTTTTAAGATTTTTTTTTCTTTTTAGTCAAAAAATAAGAGACTGTAAAGAAAATTTTAGACTCCAAAATAAAATTTTAAAAAGTACTAGATATTATTTCAACAAAATGCTGTAGCCTTAAGAAACTGATTCTGTAGGCAAAAACAGACCTCCAGATCAGGCAAAATCTCCATTTCCTTCTCTTTTGTTCTAGATGCTAGAAGACCCTTCTATTGCACTGCATGCTCCTTGACTGTTACTTGGTTCAGACAAAGGCCATGAGAATCTCAAGCTCCCAGATAAATGTGTAGGGTCAGAAAAAGGGAGTGATTCCTCTCCTGTCCATCATAAAAGGTCCTGGACAATATCTGTTTTACAAAAGACAAAAGCCATTAGCACCTAAATGTTTGGTTAAACAGTAGCTATCATTATTATTGTTGTTGTTGAATTGGATTTAGAGACAAATGACCATTGTATAATAGTCAAATTATACATGAAGTCTATTCTAAATTCACAAACATGGCCTGAACCCTTATTATGCACAAGACATTGTACCAGGTAGGGAAATTTAGAGTTAAGAAGACATATGCAAATCTGCCCCTAGGCTCTTAGAAGTTGTGTTAGTCAGCTTTGCGTCCCTGTGACCAAAATACCTGACAAGAACAACTTAGAGAAAGGAAAGTTTATTTTGGCTCATGGTTTCAGATATTTAGTCCATGGTTGACCGAGTCCATTGCTCTGGGCCAAAGGTGAGGCAGAACACCATGGAGGAAAGGTGTGGTGGAAGAGCACTGCCATTTGTGGCAACCAGAAAGCAGAGACAGGAAAGCAGGCAAGCACCTCAGGGAAGATGAACCCTTCCAGGGTGGGCCCAACCCGCCTAGTTACCACCTGGTCAGTCCATTCACATTAGAATGCAATGAATTAGGCCACACTTCTTATAATCTAATCATTTCACCCCTGAGTATTCTTGCATTAACACAGGAGATTTTGGGGGATACCTCACACACAAACCACATTAGAAATTATTATCCATACCTTTACAAAGGAATTGCTTTTACCTTGGCAACACCACTCTGAAGATAAGCATAGTCAAAGTTACAGTCTCAGAACTGTATTTCTTAGGTTCTGGCCCACTAATCCAATTATGGTATCCTCAGCTTTTCTCAAATTTCTCCTAAGTTCAATATGTCAACTTTGTTGACCAAGATTTTTTTCCCCCTCAGTTGTAGCATGAAATTTCATTCTTCTGTAGGCAAAAACAGACCTCCAGATATCAGGCAACATGTCCATTTTCTTCTCCTTTGTTCTAGATACTAGAAGACCCTTCTACTGCACTGCATGCTCCTTGACTGGTACACGGTCCAGACAAAGGCCATGAGAATCTCAAGCTCCCAAATAAATGTGTAGGGTCAGAAAAAGGGAGTGATTCCTCTCCTGTCCATCATAAAAGGTCCTGGACAATACCTGTTTTACAAAAGACAGATTAACAAGAGAAAGGTGTGCCAAATTTATTTGATCATTGTTTTACATATCACAGAAGCCTTAAGACTGAAGACCCAGGGTAAGCTATCAATTTTTATTCTTAGATTTGATGAAGCATGGACCATGTGTACAAAGTGATTGGGCACAGAGGAATGGTAGAGTGCTTGCCTAAGAAGCCTTGTTATGAAGAAGGCTTGGAGGAGTCTGACTAGTTTGGTCCAGGAGAGTCTTGGTCACAATGTTCTGTTTAAAAGGTAGATCTTAGAACTGAACAATAGAACACAGACATGATCTGACCAACGCAGGGCACTGAAGGGTCATGTGATTTCTTGAGGTGGATGGTGAATTTCTCCAGTGTCTACCTAAGGTATCAGATGTCAAATTGCTCTGCAACCACAGAACCTTGCTATATGATTGGCTCATAAATAGATTGCTGGCAGCTAAAACAACTGATCTTTTCTCAGAAGAACTTTCTCTTTCCAATCTATTACCTTGCTACCTATATTATCTTCCTCAAATACAGACTTGAGCAACCTCCAGTCATCTACCAAATAAAACCATCTACCTTAGCAAAGCAAATAAGCCCATGACAGGAAGTTAACTAGTTTGAGTGAATTCCCTGAATTGGATAACTTTCAGGTCTAATCTAAACTATCCTGCCTGAAGGGGTGGGGCATGAGGTGGTTTGAGGCAGGTGGGGCTCCTACTCAAGGCCCCAGAGAAATCAAGGCACAGATGCCAAGAGGCATGTTTTGGGGGCATCTGAGGTCCAAAGCAGCAAAGTGTGTTCCAGGTTGATCAGGTAGGCTGGGCAGAGAGGAGAAGTTGAAACGCTAATTTCAATTAAAGAGGTTTCAAGGAACCCTGGGAGAAAAGGCTAAGAGTATCCATCAAGGCAGGCAGGGGCTCTGGACAAATTCTAGAGATGCAGTTTAGCCTCTGCAATGGTTTTCCTCATTATTTAAGCATGAGTTGTATATACAGGACAGGTTTAGTCACAGGTACTATAATAGTCCTGACAGAATGGGAAATGTCTAGTTTTAGAAACTGGAAGGCTGGGGATTAGACTTAAAGAAGGGAGGGCAAATAGGTTTTATCTCATGTGATGGATCACTGGCTGCCTGAAGCACTGAGTTGAGAAGGATTTTGAAGACACATTTAAACTCAACAACGAAGTCTGTCCAAATAGACCAGGAACATCTGCCAACATTGTGAGGCAGAAAAGTGAGGAACCATATATCACTATTAAACCAAGAACCATATATCACTATTAAAATTGGCTAAGGCCTGACAAACCCAGACAGAAATTTGTTAAATAAAAGTTCTTAAATTGTGTTTCAGGGAAAGCTTTCAGAATCCACCCAAAGACCATTGGGAACCCGTTTTTCAAGAATGGACATGCTCAGAAGAGGCCAGCTCATCCAGTCAATAACATTTTGATGTGAAAAGCTCAAAATCCTCCAGACAGAAAGTGGTAAGTCCCCCTACAAAGAAACTTGCCACCTGTGAAGAGGCATGATGACCACTTATACCTGTGCAAAGAAACCCTAAACTTCCCCCTTCTCACTATCCAATCAACACACGCTTCTGCCTTCCTATTAATCCTCTTCCTTCCACATTCCTCTCTGCCTCTCCTCCACCCCTACTACCAGCCAATGAGGAGGCAGATCTGAGCTTATTGCTCCTGACCTGCTTGCCAGTTGACCCATGCCAAAGACCTTTTTCTTTTTGCCAATTCTGGCACCACAGTAAGGGCTTCTGTGCACCTCAGGCAATGGGCCCTTGCTTCACATCGCTATTCCTGTCATGATGCAGCCATGGAAACGTCCCACCTCAGACATCATTTGGCATTTCCATACCTACTGCCACCTGTGTGTTGATTTCTAAAATCTTGCTTTCAACTCCAATATGTTTTGTTCTTCAGTTCTTCTCATGGTCTTATATGCATTTTATTTATTAGATAACTCAGTCCAAAAGTTTTTAGACTTCTTTCTCTTTGTGGCATTCTTACTCTTTTGGTAACATTTTCAAGGACTCTAGGCCAAAAGAAAAACTTAACAGTTCCATTTATTATTTAAATATAAACAATTTAATAAATATTTATGTCCTAATAATTTGGTTTGAAAACACATGGGTTGAAAGAAAAAAATAATACTTTATTTTATTTGTACCTCACAGGAATGGATATGCCTGTTGGGCACTGCATGACCTTGGACTTAGACTAGACACCACACCCTCATTCCCTAGTGCACAGTGCTCTGCACGTAGTACTACACATTAGGCTATGCAGGACCCAGTTTCATAAGTATGCTACACCACCAAAAGGAAAATTACACAATCAAACACTGACACTGTCAACTACTTGAGCTAATAGTTTGTGTGGTACCTGAGACAGGTCAAGCACTGCCATGGGTCTCTTAAAATTCTAAAATATACTGCAGCATCTCTGTGAGTTTGGTGTGACACCTCAGGGCACCTTAGTGCACAGCTTGGGAATCATGGACTTAGTAGGCACTTTATCCATTTTATACTATCTCTGTTTTCTCTTAAAAAAAAAAAACCTATAAGTTTGATTTCTTTTTTTTTTCTTTTCTCTACTTTTTTCTTTCTTTCTTTTTTTTAGGTTTTATTAATTGGCCAGAGTCACTTTATTAGTGTAGTATACTCAGTGAGAAAAGGAAAAGCTCAAAAAGAGGTCATTAGAAGAAAATGTAATGAAAATTTAAAAAGAAAAGGAACTCAGGAAGTCTTAGAAAATGCGAGGAAGAGTCATGATCCAACATATGTCAAAATATGTCATAAAAGACATTTTTCCTTTTGAATTATAGCCAACTTCTGTTGTTTTGCTTTGACTGACAACTCTTGGGTAGACAGGAACAGCAGGCAGTTGGAGAAACTATGCTCCCAGGTCAAAATTTAGGCATTTGGGGTTGGTGTTTTTTGTTTCTTTTAAATTTTGAAAATGAGGAAGAGAGAAGAGTGAGAAGGATAAAGAGGGGAAGAAGACATCATATATTCAGCAAATATCTATATTCTCTTTCCTAGTGGCAGTCATGTTTATATCAGACATTTCAGTGTGGGATGTTAAAGAAGCAATAGTCTGGTCAGAGCTCAGGCTAAAAAGGAGGGCTGGGATTGTGGCGCAGTGGTAGCGTGCTCGCCTAGCATGCGTGAGGCACTGGGTTCGATCCTCAGCACCACATAAAAATAAAATAAAGATATTCTGTCCACCTACAACTAAAAAAAATATAAATATTTTAAAAAAAAGAATCTTTGGGCTTGCACAGAGAGCCTTCCCTCTGCCTCCATCTGCCTCAGCTTTCATGAGATACTATTGTCCAGCCCTGTCCAATTCTTTCCTTTGTTCCATCTTAGGCACCTTCATGTGCCAATCTCTGGGTCCACAGGACCACAGGAAGGTGAAGGAAAGCCTCCCAGCAGGACATGGTACCTCTGGGTATGCAAATCTAGCCAATTGCCCTTCATTCAGGAAGGAGGGACTGCTGTGCTTCACCCAGCAGGAACCTTCATTATCCAAGTGAATGGGGCCCTCCTGGGTGGTTCCTTAGAAACTCTATGAGTCATACAACCAAAACAAAAAAAGCAGATCCTGAAATCTGTAACAGAGCAGAGTTTCAGAATCATGGGTACATTTTTGCATTTGCTTCCCAATTCCTGAACTTAAGTTTCATTCTATTGAAATCTGAGCTGGTGGTAAAAGGAACAAAAATGAACATATTATGAGCCCCTTGGTTCATAATCGGCATTTCCTCGCTGCCTCACCGTAGAACAAGGAGCAGTGGTAAGATGTTGTTCTCATCTCACAAAGCAGCTGTGCTGACATTTCAAGCAGCTGGGTCTAATGTCAGCAATTGACGTTTAACACAGATCATTTCAGGAACTGAGTTAAACACTCCAGGCTGCCTCTGAGCACTGGCGATGAGGGAAGCCCTATCAAGGCAAACGCCAATGAAAAGAACCAGCCCCTCAGCCCCTAGAGGAGAAAGTTTCTGGTTTTTTATGAGCTATCTAAAAGGTGGGGGGAATCATATTTTGAATTACAAATTAGCTCTTCCATGCTGCAGCCAAAGCACTTATCTATTGGACTGAACATATCATTGTAATGGTTTTGTTTAATGATGTTCCAAAAGTTAAAAGTCTGCAATGTGAAAGATTCAACTCATTTGCACCATCATTAAAGAGTGAATTAGAGCCATGGCATTTAAGAGTTGAACGTGGTGCTGTTAGACTAGAAAGAAGCATCTTTTGAGCATTTCCCAGGGGTCTCAGCAGGCCTCCAGATTTTGGGAATCAGGAATGACTAAGTCAATGCAATTACTGAAGGTATGGAAATCAAAACATCTGCGCAAAAATGTCTCCTTTTGCTTTAGGAACTGTCAGTTTCCCAAGCCAAACTGGGGGATAAACATTTTTTTAAAGACACGGAAGAAAAATCATTTGCCCTTAGCTATAGCATTAAACAAGTCTAGCAACGAGGTAGTTGAAAAGATCACAACTTTACTCTGAGAGAAAATGGGTAGGCGTATCTGGGAGGTAGGAGTATCTAATGGTAGGCGTATCTAAATGGTAGGAGTCTAGTTTAGATTTGTGTAAGGAAGTTAAGTTTAGGAACAGGGAAAATGGAAAGATATGGGTTCAATACTCTGAACTCCACCAAAGAGAAACAAGAAAGGAACATATAAAACAATTAGTATCTAAACCATGTAGAACTCTTGAGAGTTTGAGAGTTTGTAGAGTAAGCCAGGAACCAGGGTTGTTTTCTTTCAGGTCCAAATGGACCCTGAGCAGTTGCTCAGACACATATTGGGGTGGAGGTTGGGGGGAAACAAGAATGAGTGGAATCCTTGGATTTGGGATCACAGGTGTCAATTCTGATAATAACAGCAATAATAACAACACACAAACTCTTCTCTCCCTTGTAGCTATTGAACTTGCTTGGCCTTCTGTCTGCAGCATGCCGGATCTTCACATGGCTGGTTACTTCTCATCATGCCCACTACCCACTCACATCAGGAGGTTTTTCCAACTATTTTTCAAACACTAGTCACTCTCCACCACCTCGTTCAGCTCAACTTCCTTCATAACTTTTATCCTCATCTGAATTTGTTTCATTTAATATCTGTGTATTTATTAATGTCTATCTCCCTAGTGGGGGCAAATGTTTAACAACTGACTGTGGGGAAAGAGGCATGAGAATAAACACAGCCCACAACCTCCAAATAATAATAGAATATGCAATATTCTTTACTATAAATTCCACAGTCAATTGATTCTCACAGAATGCCTTTGTTGATTTTTTCCAAATTCTTGTATCTGTTGCTAGTGGTTGCAGTTCAATGATGGTATCCCAATCTTCTAACTCTTTCCCCTATGAAAATAGTATCACTAAATTTAATGTCATCTACTGTTAAACTATTTCTCACACTCGTACAAATTCTATTCACTAAATTAAAACCTTTCAGCTTCAGCACTACTAGTTTCAATAGTATTAGTTATAGTTCTAGGTTTTTATATATTTGCAAAAAATGGAGCATGGTTTAATGATAGCTTGCGAATTTCATGAGCTTTGTGTCTCTCTCACTGGGATGGTAGTGAGTTTTATAAGAATGAAGTTGCCTGGAACGTATCAAATATATAAAGATCTTTTCTGAATACAAAACATACTTATATTTGGTTTTGATTCTTCTAAATCATTCTATGCCTAACTAGTCTTCCTGGGATTGAAGACTGGAAAGAATACTGTGATCCCATTCAGCTGAGGTTGCCCAGTTACTGAGGATGGCAGTCATCACCCTAATTATTAGAGACTAATGATCAGAAAATTTGGTCAAACTCAAGACCTGGAACTGCTGACATCCAGAGCTACTCTTTTCACTGTCAGACTACCTTTTTATAGACATTGTGTCATGGGTTTCAAAACACTGAAAGGGTTTTGGTCTTCTGACTCATGTCACTTAAATCTGCCTACTCACAGAAGCCAGCAACTCCCACCCAGCCTCGTTATGTGATTGAATGTGGCCTTTTAAAGCTCTTCGTGTATATATAAATGTTACAGTACCACAGACAGAGTGGCTTAAATAGCAGAAATGTTTTGTCTCATAGTTGCAGACTAGAAGTCCAAGATCAAGGTGTTGGTCAGTTTGCTTCCTTCTGAGGGTTGTGAGAGAGTATCCGTACCATGCTTCTCTCCTAGTTTCTGTTAGTTTGTTGGCAATCTTTGGCAATCCTTGGCTGGTGGACATATTGTCTCCACTTCGTGTTCACATGTTATTCTTCCTGCATGCATATCTATGTCCAAATTTCCCCTTTTTATAAGGATGACAAACATGACAACCTTCTCCAGTATGACCTCATCGTAACTAATTATATCTGCAATGACCCTGTTTCCAAGGTCACATGGGGCACAGGGGGTTAGGATTTCAGTGTTTCAGTGTATTAAATTTTTAGAAGACACAATTGAACCCATAATGGTAAGTACTTACTTTTTTTTTTTTTTTTTTTTTTTGGTCTAACTCTAAAGGCCTTTGAACTAAGATTAAAGTAATAAAATGTATTATCTATCTAATAATTAAATTGTTAAGCTTTATGAAATTTTGTCTTCTTTCATAGCTTTGGATGTTACAACTGGTAGGGATATTTAAAGATATGTCACACAGCTTCTGTCTTGTGAGGAGGTCACTCTTCTAACATTTGGTTTGAGTTGGTAATAGAGAGTGCTAAACAACAGGCTGAGAGCATACATTACATTTTGCTATCCGCTCTGAAATATCTATTCTGTTACTTCTGTAATCCCTGTAGGAATTCACTATAATTGGTTCACTATAAGTGATTACTTAATATAAATAAATTCTATGATAAGCATCTCCCCCACATTTCAACATTCTGAAACCAGATCTGTTTATGATCCTTGGCACATCATATTTTAATTAGCAGCATTTTTTCTTTTTGTTGTGGTACATAAAATAATATGATTTAATTAAGGGTGTCTTAGTTTTACTGAAATACAGTACTGAGTATCTATTATGTGTAGACACTGCTATACATCTGGAATATAAAGAAGAACAGTAACAGCAAAGAAGAGATAACTGCCTTCAGGGACTCTTAGGAGAGACAGGTAATAATAAACTTCAATATAGTGATCTTTGGGGATAACTTTTCTTTGGGGCTCCTGCTTCTCCTTTACCCACAGTTCTTTTTCTTCATATTGCATTGTAACTCTCAGGTTACTTGCCTACTTCTCCAGCAACTTGAGGACAATTACTTTATCTTAGTCATCCTTATATTCTTACCACCCAGGATTGTACGTGGCCCCAGAGTCAACAATAAAAGGTTAAATGAATGGATGGGTTTCCCTAAGCCTACATTGTGCTGAAAAGTCTCACTGAAGAAGACTTAAAATTTAGTTTTAATTACCAAGTCAAGCTTAATTGTCTGTTCCAACAGGACTTGCAAGCAGGATAGCTCATAGTAGTGTCAAGTGGCTTTTTGCTGTGATAGTGTGTTAGTGCTTCTTGTTACTGTGACCAAAATACCTGACAAGAACAACTTAGAGAAAGAAAAGTTGATTTTGACTTGGGTTATTGAGATTTCAATCCATGGTTGTCTGGCTCCATTGCTTTGGGCCTGAGGTAAGGCAGAACACCATGGTGGCAGGGGTGTGTAGCAGCAGAGACTGCTAAAATCACGGCTTACAGAAAGCAAGAGGTCAGGAGTGGGGAGAAGACAAACTGTCCTAAGGCACGCCCCTAAGTGACCTCCTTCCTCTAATTTGGTCCCAACTCCTAGCAGTCCATTTATCAACTCAGAGCTCTTGTAATCCAATCATTGCCTAACAGCTCTACCTCTGAACCTTTCTGCACTGGGGACCACGCTTTCAACATGGGACTGTGAGGGACATTCCAGATCCAACCCATAATGGGTGGTTCTTGGTAAAAGTTGGGAAATCATGGTAAACTGTAAGGATTTCTCTATAACTAGTATTGATTTCACAGCCAGTTGTGAGCTAGACTAAAATATCATTCAGAAATGTGGGAGAGTATGAAGAAACGTTATGAGGTCTTTCCTCTGTTCTAGAGAGGAACTCTGCTACCTTAATGGCCTTGCTGTGCTCCACCTTGTTAAACCTAGAGCTTCAACTTGTGGTTTAAATAGGTAAAAAGAACCCTAATCAAGGGACAGAACCAAAATTAAGACGTAATAATATAAGGCATGAGAGTTAGTTTTCTTTGCTACATAATAAATTATCACAAACTTGGTAATTGAAAACAACATATTATATTATCCCAAAGTTTCTGTGGGCCAAGAGTCTGGATGTGGCTTAACTAGGTTCTCTGCTTAGGATTTCATAAGACTGCAAACAAGGTGTCAACCAGGTTACATTTTCATCTGGAGGATCAACTGAAGAAAGATCTGCTTCTGGGCTCCCTCTGAATTCATCTCTTTGTGATCGTAGGACCAAGGTCCCTGTTTCCTGCTGGCTATGACCAGGGGCTGCTCTCAGCTCTATAGGCCACCTGAATTCTTCACTGTGTGGCTTCTCCATGCTCTTACAACATGGTGTTATATTTCTTCAAAGCCAACAATAGAGAATCTAATCTAAGAGAGGGCCCAACACCTGATTAAATCAGGGCACTTCAGGATAATCTTTTGATTAATTCAAAGTCAACTGATTTAGGACCTTAATTACATCTACAAAATTC
The DNA here is from genome assembly GCA_004024805.1 of Geosciurus inauris. Lineage (NCBI taxonomy): Eukaryota > Metazoa > Chordata > Mammalia > Rodentia > Sciuridae > Geosciurus > Geosciurus inauris. The sequence continues at coordinate 53,593 of PVHX01005792.1, forward strand.
CTTCACCTTTTATATGCTATTGACCAGAAGTAGGTCATGAGTCTTATATGAGGTGTCATCATCAAGGGGTAGGGACTATGTCTTAGAATCCTGCCTGTCTCAGCATGTACACACTCTCATTGTAACTTCAGGGCAAAACCATGGAAAAATAATAAGTATGCGGTTAACCTCACAGAATTCCAGGATTGAACAGGACCTCCAGAGTCAGTCTCTGCTTCTACATAAATAATGCTCAACCTGAAAAATGGATACTTATTCTTTCATAGACCTCCAGGAAAAGCGATTCTCTTTGTAATCAGTACTTGTGGATAAACACAAGTTAACGTTATCAGGAGGAAAATTTCTTATTTCATAGTAGGTCCAATTCCTTGATAGTAGCTTTCTAGTTTTCTAGGTCACAAAGTTAGGAATATTGTGAAGCTAAGAGCTGAGTGAAAAATAATTCTAGGATCAATTTTTGATATCTGATCAGGAAGGCATAGTGGAGACAAACATATGATATCATTGCCAATGCTGTTATAGCAGCTGGATTAGACTAGAAGAATACTATTTAGTTCCAGCTCCACTCTACCAGGTATTGTACAAATCAATTGCCTCCTTTTTAAAGACCCACCTCTTAAGGTTTTCATGAAGATCAAATGATATGACTCAGATGAAGGTGCTCTGTAATTATAAATTATTAAACAACTCTAAGCTGTTATTGCCCTCTAACTTCATGAAAGAAGTCCATCTTCTGACACAGCCTTTGTCCCAGCACTCTCTTTTCACCTTTTTCAAATCTCAAGTGGAAAATATCCTTCTCAAACTTGGACTTGGTAAACTGATAACTACCTGAAATAGATGCCTGGATTATCATAAACAGCTAACAACATCATCCTGACTGATGAGTCAACCCTAGTATCTTTTGACTTCCATTGAGTTTGCTATATTAAAATCACAGTTCACCCAACGAAACAGACAGTTCTCTTAAATATCATTATGTGAGCCCTGGGGTTGCTAAAAGTATGGGCTATAAAGAGACATGGAGAACATTTGTGGAATCAGAAAAGCATATACAATCATGCATGGCTTAATGATGGGGATACATTCTGAGAAACACACCGTTAGGTGATTTCATCATTATGCAACCATCTTAGGGTATACTTATATCAGCCTAACTGGTACAGGTCAGCTGCTCAATGTGGCTTTTGATGCAGTCAAGGGACACAGTAAACACAAGATGTATGAGGCTCCTGTTGGTGTAGTGGCATACTGTCTCACAGTAAACACCTTTTATAAATACAAGGAGTACACTCTAAATTGATAATAAAGGCTCTTTCTGCTTCCTGTTTGCTATAAGCTCAGTGACTTCCCCTTCCACACAGTTTCGCCATGGTGTTCTGCTTCACCTCAGGCTCAGAGCTGTGGAGTGGGCCAACCAGTGACTGAGCCTCTGAAGCCTACTGTTCTAGACACTAAGAGACAGCAGTGAAAAAGAAACACTGTGTCTACAAACTCATCTCCCAGCCTGCACTGTCATTCAGTTCTTTTCAGTTAAAACAAAACCAAAAAATGGCATAGTCCATTTAAATATCCAAGGAAATGACACTCTGACTCTAAAAAGGAGCAACAATATTTTCAAGATTTTTTTTTCAAGAGCTACACTGGGCCAATAAGTGCAGTCTGACCCTGAGAAAAACATCAGAAAAACCCAAATTGAAAGAATGTTCCACAAAATACCTGAACAGTACTCCTTAAAAGGGGATTAAAACCCAAGGAAAGTCTGAGACACTGTTGAAGCCCAGAGGAGGCTAAGAAATCATTACAAATAAAAAGATTTAGGGGGAAACTAGCCAAACCTGAATAAACTATGGAGTTTAATTAATAGTAATGTACAGATTTTGGTTCCTTACTTGTGACAAATGTACCATAGTACAATAAGACATTATCAATAAGGGAAACTCTGTACTGGGCATTTGAAAACTTTTTGTGCTATTTTTTCAACTTTTCTGTAAAACTACTATCTAAATTTTTCAAGTTTATTAAAAAATAAAAACAAAACAAAAAATTGATGATGAAAGCATATATAGTAAATACATAAACTTGAAATATTATTGTTTATTATTATCAAGTATTATATCCAACATATAGCAGTATGTGCTATACTTTGATATGACTGACAGTGCAATGGATTTGTTTATAACAGCATTACCACAAATGTGAGTAATGCATTGCTCTACGATGTTAGGATAGATCTGATGCCAAAGGTCATAGGAACTTTTCAGCTCCATTATACTCTTAAGGGGCCACTGTTGTATCTAGATCCATCATTGATCAAAATATCATTTTGTGGTACGTGATTGTATTTGCGAAATAAGTGAAATGTAATTTAACTGGACTTCTTTTTTAAAAATATTTTTAGTTGTAAATGGACACAATACCTTTATTTTATTTATTTTTATGCAGTGCTGAGAATCAACCCAGGGCCTCACACAGGCTGGGTAAGTGCTCTACCACTGAACTACAACCCCAGGCCTTCCCTGGACTCTTTACAGATAGGGAATGTCACTTTGGGAGCTCATGCCTACAAACTCTGTTCTTAATATTCTTCAGAAATGCAGAAAATGCAAGAGAGAAAAGTTGCCATTCACCAAACTTGCAGCTCAAAATGTGGCCTATGGACCAGCAGCACCACCATCACCTGAGAATTGTTTAAAATAAATCATCTTGGGCTACCCCCAAGCTGTGTTGATCAGAATCTGCACTCAAGATCTCCGGGTTATTTGCATGCATAACTAAGTTTGAGAATCCTGTACTATATTTTCCAAAGCAATGTATCTTGACCCTCACCAAACAGCTCGAATATCCAGACTCTGTCAATTGGTCTCTACTTTGCAATAATTATTGGCATTTTAAATATGATCCAAAATTATTGCTCTGACCACTATTTCACTTTGCTGACAGCAATATAAAATCTGATCAGTTGTCAGTTTCTATGAAAGATGAGAAAGCAAGCACATTGTTAAGATTTTGCCAACTTATTTTTTAAAAGGTTTCACTTGTGATGTGTTTGTTAGAAAACTGTTCAATTAGTAACAAATGGGGCATGTTCCATGACTAACTTCATAGTGTTACAAAGACCAAAATGCCAATAACCTATGTGTGTGTATGTGTTACTAGGTATGTACACCTCCAGCCTTTTTTACTTTTTATTTTGAGACAGGGTCTTACTAAGTTGCCCAGGCTGGCCTCAAACTTGTGATCCTCCTGCCTCAGCCTCTCAAATCACTGGGATTAAGGGCATGCACTACCGTGCCCAGAGAAATACCAGTATCTTTACTGGTTATACTACCTAGTAGAACTCACACATATCTGACTCTGATTCATCCAAAGGATCCATGAGGTTCCAGTGATCTGTGAATGTACACTATCCTATTCACATCTAAATGCCAATAGGGCCTCATATTATTAGGTTCTGCAACCATGGATTCAAACAACTGGAGATGAAATACAGTTAAAAAAAATGACATCTGAACTAAACATGTACAGACATTTTTCTTGTCATTATTCTCTAACAATACAGTACAGCAAATAACGACTATTTACATATAATTTATATTGTTGTATCATACGGAATCTAGAGATGATTTAAAGCATATAGAAAGATATATGTAAGTAATATGTAAAAATACCATTTTATTATTTATTTATTTATTTTTTCAAAGCAACATTATTTTTAATAGCCAAAGATGAAAGTAATCTAAGTGTCTAAATGAATGGATATATCAAGGGAAATAATGATACAAAATAATAAATAATTATACATAATATATAGTATATAATGATAAATACATAAAAATTATTAGTCATACCATTTGTAATCAAATATTATAGTTTATGTTATTAAGCACCAGTCAAAAGTATTGTAAAATCCCAACTCAAGATGGAGTCACTCTGGCTCATGCCTGCACGTATCTGCTAACCTGCTCTTTGTGCTTCTGTGATTAATGCTTTGCTATGTTTGCTTCTCACGGATGGGGGTGCATAACCACAGGCTGCCAAGACCCCCTGGCCAGTTACCTAAAGTTCCAGGAACTGAAAGAGGACATAGGAGGCACTGTCACAGTTGAACTGTAAATAACTATAGGTTGAATACCTGCCAAATCATATTGTTCTGAGTCATGTAGCTAGCCCACCCTATAATAACCTCTGAAACCCTCACTTCGGGGTCACTCTCTGAAGGAAAGGAGAGCTGACCCCAATCGATTGGCCTGTGTGCCTATTTCCTCAATAAACTTTGCTGCTTCTGCAGAGTTGTCTGGGCTGCACTCCTTGGGGAGAAGTGCGGGTTGGATGCAACAGTATAAAAATGCCATTTTACATAGGGACTTGAACATCTATGGATTGTGTACCTTCAGGAGTCCTAATCAATCCTCTGAGGACTCAAGGGACAACTGTATTTGGTAGCAGAGGCTGAATTACTAAGGGCTCAAGCTTGGAAAACCGGCTGTACTTGTAGAAGAGACAGAAAATGGTGGGAAAAGGAAAGAAAACAGAAAAAGGTGGCCTGGGTCCACTGATCTATGTCCAAGTGCCGAGGGTCCTTCTTTCCCCCAGCTTTGCAAACAGCTCAGTCAACATGGCATCTGCTCCAAAAAAAGGTTCTTCAAAGTTTCAGAGAACAACGTTGATCTTATGAGAGATTTTATGGGTGACAAAAAAACAAAGGTTTGTATTGCATCTTAAACTGCAAACAACCTAATAAAATTCCCCACTAGACCTTTCTGTTATCCCCCAGGTCTGGGCTGCCCTAGCATGGTGCTCTCAATCCATTTCCCCCCAGAACCTTAACTTTTCCATATCCCTAATAGTCATCTTTTCCTGTAAGAACAATGCAGCTCTGTCTCGAATCTCCCAATTTTTTATAACTTCTTATTAGTTATACTATCCTTAGGAAGGATGATTTCACTTGGTGTTCAGGAAACAAATGATCTTCCAGTTGCTAGGCTCTATCCTTCTTATGGGTCTAGAGGGGATCATAAATAATGAATGATTCTGCAGTCTAACTAGTGGTGAAGGGGTTTGGTTCTGGTATCAAGACTCTGCTTTGTGACCCCATGTAAATAACTCAACCCCTCTAAACCTCGATTTCTTAGTCTGTAAAATGAAGTGTGGTCCCTGAGTAATAAAGATTGTATGTTGGATAATAAAAATAATGTCTACTTTATGCATTGGGGGAAGATCATATCAGATATTATATGACAAGGACTTCCCCAGTCCCAGGACTTGGCACAAAAGGGCTATAATAATTATCATTATCTCAATCCTAATCTCTACTGTTCCAAGTATTTGAGAGTCTACTAAATTGAACTCCAAGTAGTGATTCAATAAGAATCTATTTAATGACTATTATATGCCTAGTACTTCAAAAAATAAAAAGATATAGGGAATAAACAAACATCTACTGAGAGCCATCCATATGTCAAGCACTTGACATACATTGTCTTAGTTATTCCTGCAAGTACCTTAATGAGAAAGATGTGTTCTCACTTCTGTAGATGAGGACACAGAGTTTTGAGAAGTTATATAACTTGCCCACAAGGCACAAATCTGAATTTGCACCCAGGTCCATGTAACTCAAGAGCCCTTTCCCATCTATAAATTGCTGTGCCTCAAAAGTAGAATATAAGCCAGACGCGGTGGTGCACGCCTGTAATCCCAGCATTTTGGGAGGCTGAGACAGGAAAATTGTGAGTTCAAAGCCAGCCTCAGCAAGGGTGAGGCGCTAAGCAACTCAGTGAGACCCTGTCTCTACATAAAACACAAAATAGGGCTGGGGATGTGGCTCAGTGGTCGAGTGCCCCTGAGTTCAACCCCCAGTACCAAAAAAAAAAAGTCTAATATATGTCTGACATTGACCACATACTAAATTGTAAAGGAAAAGGTGAGAATAAAAGGGTAGGTTGAACAGGAAGGAGAGAGGAGAAGAGAAGGATAGGAAGGGGAAAAATCAATAGTAAGGGATAAGAAAGCAAGAGCCGGGCATGGTGACATACACCTGTAATTCCAGTGATTCAGGAGCCTGAGGCAGGAGGATCGCAAGTTCAAAGTGAGCCTCAGCAATTTAGTGAGACCCTAAGCAACTTAGTGAGACCCTGACTCAAAATAAAAAAATAAAAAGGGCTGGGGATGTGACTCAGTGGTTAGCGTCCTGGTACCAAAGAGAGAGAGCGAAAGAGAGAGAGAGAGAAAGAGAGAGAGAAAAAGAGAAAAGAGGAAGGGGGGGGGAGAAAGGTGGAGGGAGGGAGAAACAAGCAAGCAGGAGGAAGTCAGCCCTCTAGTCCCATCTACTGTGGTGGCTGGTGGTGAGCCAGCACCCTGAGCTTATCCTTATCTTCACAGGTGATGGCCAAGTGAGCCAGTGCCAAGAGGAAATTCATCACTTCTGTGGTTTCCTGACAACTCCAGTTAACAACTACTGATCTCACCTCCCTTTTGGGAGGCTCAGACACAAGCACTATAGCCTTCTATGGAGACTCTAAGTCCCGGCGCTATTTGCAGTTCATTTTCATACTCTCCCAAAGTTGTCTCACATGGGTTACCCCCATTCACAAACCAGACTACCAAATACTCATCATGTGCATTTTAGACTACTCTTCTGCAGGAAGGCAGTCATGGATCAGAACGCCATTAAATTTCATGAAATGTTATTAAGAAACTGAAAATGCTGCACAGAGGCTGGGTTAGGCACTCACTCATACACTGGGGTGGAGAGAGTTATTTAAAGCTGATAACAGATTTTAGAAATATATTGCCAGATATTATGAGAATATCTCATTAGTCCCATGAGCAGGGGTGACCCTTGATGGAACTGACCCCTGTCAGCTACCCTTGAAAGGGGTCATTTTGAGAGTAGGGATTAGAGAGCCTGGAAGGAGTTCAATGGGGTGGAAGGGATACTTTCTTTGTTCTGGATCTGGCCAACTCTTGGTGCAATCTCGTGTTATGGAATTGCCTGGAGCACTTCTGTTGGGTGGCTTTCCTTGTCCCAGGAAGATAACATGGGAGGGAGAAGGGGTGGGGCCCAGGAAAAGGCCTCAGGCTGGTCCTGATGCAGTCTGTCTGACACTATCGGTGCCACACGTCCTTCATCATCTGTACATCCTGTCCTACACTGGGTTGGGGAGAGGTCTACACCCAAGAGAAGTCAAAGTGATACAGGGAAATGCTGGGTCTCTTCCCTTGGGGTCAGAGGGTAACAGGGCTGGGCAGCTGCCAAAGCACTCACTTGCAGTTACCTTGAGCAAAACACAACCAAAGCACCACATCTCACTTCCCCATTGGTAATATGAAAAGAAACAACCCTTTCAGGGTTGTCATGAAGATTAGTACAAATATGTGCAAAAGTAACTGGAATTTTATATGTTTGTTCACCTCATTCCATGAGTTGTAACCACTATATGCCAAGCATCAGGCATTAGTAATAACAGCAGTGAGTAAGACAGATCAGGGTACTGGCTCAACCAGTGCTCATGTTCTGTTGAGCGGGGCAAACAAACTTTTTTTTCCTTTTTCTTTATTATTTTTTAATTTGGTTTTTGGTACTGGAGATTGAACCCAGGGATGCTTCACCACTGAGCTACATCCCCCATCCTTTTATTCTTTATTTTGAGGCAGGGTCTCACCTCTCACCAAGTATCCTAGGCTGGCTTTGAACTTGGGTTCCTCCTGCCTCCGCCTCCAAAGTCTTGGGATTGCTGGCCTGCACCACCACACTTGCCAGATAGAAACTTTTAAAAAGTTTTTCCCAGCTTCACAACTTGCTATTTGGTAAACATCCTGCAACTTTTTAGGATCATTGTCAAGTTTGGGGAAAACCTCTAAATTTCTCTCCTATATGAACAATAAGCTTTGAAAAGAAGACCCACAAACTAGCTTCTGACTCCTCACATTTCAAATTCGCTTTCCTCCCATACCTTCTGCATCTTCTGTTGCTGGTGTCAAGAGACATGTTCACATTGAGATGCATGAACGCGATGGTAATGAATGATAGGCAGTGAGTGATTTGAGAATTCCTGGGAATCATGGTTGCCCCGGGGAATCTTGCAACAACATAACCATACAAGCAAGTGACTGCAAACCTCTTAAATAGTTCCTCTCAACCCAAACTAAATGAATCCCTAAATCAACAACCCCTCCCCCAAATGCCTATAGTCCTCTAATGCTGCCTGAAGACAAGAAGCATCAGGGAGGGAAATTGGGGTGAAAAGATGCCTATCCTTAAATTTTAGCTGACTACGGTTAAAATATTTTATTACTGCAACATTTTCAAAAACTCACAGGCAAGTGACTCACAGGCAAGTTTATTATTGCAACATTTTCAAAAACTCACAGGCAAGTGACTAGATTACTAGACAAGTGGTGCCAGTGAGAGACTGTGAAATGTAAGCTTCTTGAACTTCATAAATCCACCTCTGTCAATGAGCCACTCTCCGAGGGCTGATAGATAAGCTGAGAGCACTTAGATGACACTCAGTAAATTATTACTAATGGGGACTCATTACTAATGTGGTCCTTGAAGGCAGAAATCACTGGCTCCACCCTGAGACTCAGACCAACTTAGGAAAGGAGAAGAAAATAAACACTTCCCCAGGAAGGCCTCTAAATAGAAGTTGCCTGCGTCAGAGGTCCCCCTGCCCCCCGAAATTACCCTTATGGTCACTGGCCACTCATGCATACAGGTGATGAAATGGTAACTGAGGGCCTCTGCAGCACTAGTTGGAATTAGTAAAGATATAAAATCAGTGTGTTGTTCGGCTATGATTTGTCATCTTTCTTCTTGGACTAGCTCTGGGTCTCTGAGTGAGGGTGTCCCTTGTGCCTGCCAGGTGTTCTTGATGAGAGGCATGATTCTCCCAGCCTTATGTCATTTGTAAAAATGAGCTATTCCAGGGCAGGAGCCTTGTCTTATTTCTGTTTGCATCTTAAGGGCCTAGTGCACAGCCCAGCAGATTGACGGCAGTAGATTCATGCTGCAAGATGAATACACAACTGTCCATTCAGGAGTGTATTAAAGAAGGAAAAAATCATTCTACTAGTTTCTTTATTTTATCTCAGATTCCCAAGAATAGGTAAGTTAATGTTTTATGCAATTTGATCAATAATGTAACGCTTGACTCTGAAATACTTCAGAATATTTCTGGTTTTCAGGTTAGCAGAAAGCATGAGCACATTTACATAAATAATTGTCGTTGTCTCATAGACACATTCACAAAATAAAGGAGAAATACCGTACAATATACAGTTCTCATCCTGGTTACACTGCACCAAAATATGGGACAGATTCTCTTTCTTATTTTTGAGAAGGACAAGAGAGCTGCTTGTGCAGAATCACTGCTCCCTTTGTCAATAAATAAAAGATCTTTGTGTCTGCAAGGATTTCACATGATGTACTATAAAAAAATACAAAAGGCGTGTAAAGTTTTTTCAGAGCAAGTGCACTTGCTGAATTTGCTTAAACCTCCTAATTACTGAGATTCAGGGGTAACCCACTCGTGTGCAGTGCTATTAGAAAGGTCACAGATGTCTGTGTTTTTTCCTCTGGGTTTCCTCCTTCCTCTCTAGCTTTCACAGATTTAAAAACAAAACCCTTATTTTTAAACTCAAGCTGAAAATTTAAAGCTGACTTCCAAGGGACTAACAATATCTGATACCAGGCTAACTTAATAGTAGGGAAAATATTTTTTCCTGTATTTAAACTACCAACATTGTTTAGCAACAGCAACTTAAGTCCTTTATAAAGTTTCCAGAATCCTCAAATAAACACTGGACTAAGATAAAAGTTTGCCTAACTCCAAATATGTTAAAGGAGTGAAGCGATATAAATATTTCCTTAATTAAATCTAGACAAATTCTGAAACTAGGAAATGAAGATTGACTCTGGATATTTGGAAAAGATCAACACCTGTCAAATATCTATGTAAGGCAAGAAGAGCCTTATTTATTCATTTATTTTGGTACGAGGGATTGAATCCAGGGGCATTTAACTTTTGAGCTACATCCCCAGCCCTTTTCATTTTTTATTTAGATACAGGGTCTTGCTAAGTTGCTGAGTCTGGCTTTAAACTTTTGATCCTCCTGCTTCCACCTCCTGAGCCACTGGGATTCCAGGTGCCTGGCAAGCTTTACTTTTATTAGTGAAGGTACAACATGGGCCGGTAATTTAACTTTATTAAGTCAAGATCTTAAGGACTTAACTTAACCTTAAGTCAAGGGAGTGGGGATGGGAATAGGAAAGACAGCAGAATGAATCAGATGTAACTTTCCCATGTTCACATATGAATACATCATCAGTGAAACTTCTCATCATGTACAACCACAAAAATGGGATCCTAATTAAAACAAGTTGTACTCCATGTACGTATAATATAAAAATACACTCTAAAAATAACAAATAAAAAAAGAAATTCTTTGAAAACAATTTTTTTCTATGATGGTTTTTGTTATTAAAATATTAATCCAACCCCCACCCCCCAAATCAAGGTCAATTCATGTAGCTCTAGGTGAAGACATTCTAACTCACTGCCCTATTTCTAAAGGTAATTTTGTATGATATTAGAAGTTTTTTGCCTAACTTTCCTAAACTTTTTCTGCCCACCAGTCTACTATGGATAGAAAATCCCGGCATCTACCTCATTATTGGGCTCTGCTAAAATATGTTAGCTTTTTTCAATCACTGACACCTTAGGTGGACATTTGCACTGGGAAGGATGTGAAGGAAAGAACACCATGTTGGCAGGTGGGCTGCAGGGTCAGCAAAGGGGACACATCCAATAATGTCCTAAGAGCAGTAAAAGTTATAATTTCTAGGAAAGAGATGTCCTCTCCCTGGGTGAAACTTATAGAATAAGGTGGTCCACAAAGACCATGCAGCCTGTGATCAACTCACACAAGTCAGGCTATTCTGCAAGGCTTTTCAGGAGATGAGATACCCTTCTCCAGGGCCTGTGTTTCCTTCTTTCTCAATGCTGTATTATAGTGGCCAAACCCATGGACTCTGCAGCCAGACTGAAGTTTAGTCCTCAATCACAATTTCAGCTCTATGACCCTAGATGAGACACATTTTTTATTTTTTATTTTTTGTTTATGCATGCCAGTCCCATTAAAGTGTAATTTTATGAGGACTTTTGTTCAGAGCTATTGAAGAGAGCTTTCTGCACGGTAAGTGCTTAATACTTACTACTTGGAAGAATAAACAATAAGTGAATAAGATGGAAAGATAAAGTGCTTAATCTCTTCAAGTCTAGTTTTCTTGTCTGTAAAATGAAAATAATAATAGCACCCAGTATGACATCAGCACAGACAGAAGCTAGTGTCAGGATGCAGGAACGGGTGTACCTAGCTAGGGGTCCTTTATGTTCTTCCTGTTTTGGGAGAACATGGTTTCCAGATGTGTGGCTACTGACAAAAGGGCAAAGGTCAAAGCAACTGCAGGTGGCTTCTGTTAGGCATCCTCTAATTGTGGCTACTAGGAAATTCACTTGGGCCTTTCAAGGAGGAGATTTGGTCATACAGATGTCCTTAGATTATGCTCCTATGTTTTGTTTTCATGAAACAGTCATTTGTATTTAATGAAGTGAACAATTATGTATTTAAAGAAGGAAGGAAGAAGCAAAACTTTCCAGTTACCTCTCATAGCTTTCCTTCTCATTTGACCGACACAGCTTGGGCAGGAAAATATTTTTAGAATACAGCATGCTCAGTTATAAACTAAGTGTAGAAACATTGGCATTTTTCCTACATATGACTGTGTTCAGTTGGAAAAAAATAATGCACATAGTTTTGCAATACCATAACTAAATATTAAACACATAACAGTGGATAAACTTAACAGGAAATATGAAGGCCTGTATGAAAGATGAAACTTTACTGAAAGACATAAAAGAAAACAATGAAAAGACATATTTTATTTCTGGATAAAAAGATCCATTATTTGTAAAGGCATCAATTGCCAAATTATTTTATAATGAGAAAATTTCCACAGCATTTTTCTTGGACCTATTCAAAAGCAATTTTAAGCATCATCTGAAAGACTGAACTTATTAGAATAACCAATATTCTTTTTGATAATTAGAAGAATAAAGTTAAGGGAGAATTTGTCTTATCAATTGTTTAGTAAAACAAATTATAAAGCCGTGATACTTAAAAGTATAATAATTAAGATTGCTATTCATGACTCGATTTGGTTTATTTTATAACCTACTGAGGGTTATGAACAGAAATTTGAAAAACAATGGTTTATAAATAGCTACAAATGGACAATTGGTTATATGTATTAGAGTATAGTCACAATGCAGAATATATAGAGCCATTAAAAAAATAACCACCCATTTTGAAAGAACAAAGTACCATATATGCTCATATATGCAGAGAAAAAAATATAGACAAATAGCTGCCAATATACTAACAATGGTTATAGCCCTTTTGTCTCTAGGTGCTAAGTACATGAGTGAGTGAAATCTTTTTACTTATCTATAATGAATATGTAATAATAATTCAAATACAAATTTTAAACATTTTAGACTATTATATATGAGTTCCATTTTTTCTTTTTATCCTAAATTTCAGAAAAAAATGTAGATTTGGCCCTTAACATATAATTAATATTTATTATATGATCCCCTATCAAAGATATAGCTTCAACAAAAAATTTAATGAAGTCAAGCTTTCCTGACTTTCTTCCACATTAAATGTAGAGCAGCAAGCAAATCGTAAACAAGATAAATATATTTTTAGTTACAAAATAGAAAGCACTTTTTCCAATTCCTGCCACAGAACTTCTCTAAGAATAATACAGCTGCTTAGCTACTCCTGCCTTTGAAGGGAAAAATATCATCATTCGACTGCTGCTTTGCCTGTATATTCAAGTCCAGTTGCTGCTATGCAACACTGTGCCTCTTGTCCTGCTACCCTGCTGCAGTGGTCCAGGCTTACAATTGGCTCTAACCACAGCTGGTAGAACTCAAGATTTATTTATTCCAAGCTTGCTGAATAAAGCACTTACTCATGGGGACATTTTTACCCTGGGACATGTATACCCAAGGCAATGGGAAGAAGTCACAGACAGACACAGTCTGAACCTGTGCAATATCTCAGGAGAACAGACACTGGTGAGAGAGGACTGCTTGCAGGTTTCCAATGTATGTCTTTAGCCATGGATGATTAAGTCACCTATGTCATCGATCTCATCCTCTCTCACTGCTGCCCTGAATTTCACCCATTTGTCTGCTTTCTAGAATAACAAGCTATTGATCACCACCCAAATCATTTGTCTTAAGCTCAACATAGTCTGGAAAAGAGCTGATTGGTAATATGAGGTCAATTTCATGCTGTCTTAAAATAATGATATTTGCAAGAGTAAATGTTGATTCTTGAATGAGTTTCATAGGCCATGTCTCTAAGTGTTACAATTTCATTGTATTCAGAATAAAACGTTTGATACATCTATGAGTTGAAAGACCCAGAGGAGACGGTTTTCTGGGGAAGCACTGAGTTAGGACATTCTCTGGTACATTATCTGGCATATGGGAAGTTCCATAAAATGAGAAGTTTTTCCACAGAGAGTTTGTGTCCTGTTTCATTGCTTTACCTTATCAGAGTATGCAGTGCTCATAATATCAATGTCTTGACAACCTCTTCTTAATGGCAGCGTGTCATTCCAAAATTTGATTATGCAATTACATGTAAATCTTTTTTTCCTTTTTTTTTTATATTATTGATAGTATTATAATTACTAATGCTATAAAATTTTCCCCCAAATTTCATGTGGTAACTCAGAGTCCCAGAAATGGAATTATCGTAATAAACATTTTTAAGGCTACATTGCAAAACTGTTTTCTAAAAGAGTTGTAACAATGTTCATTTCTATCAGCAGTGTACTATCCTAGTACTATCACTTATTCTCAGCATCTCATTTTAAAAACATGAATAGATATAAAACTTTTTAAAAAGTATTTTCTATTTTGATAGGTTAAACATTTCGTTCACTGTTGTTTCTCAATTGTATTTCTTTCTATTTACAGTGAGATTGAATACTTCTCCATATGCTACTTAGTCATTTGCATTTCCTCTTTTATGTATTGTTGTACATGCTTTTTGCCTGGACTATTTCCTTTTCAGTAATAATGAACATTAACTATTATCATAATTACTATGACATAATTCTTTTCACTCCCAGATAATATATTTTTATATGATCTTATATCAAAATTCAAGATCTAGAATATTCTCTTATCTGAAGTGCTACCTTATATCCTAAAAATTTATTACAATCATTTCTTGCCAAAGATATTTTCATGCTGATACGTCAAATGTAAGGACTTCTAAATTTCCTGTTCTACTCTAAATGTACCTTGAAAAGTAATTTAACTGGTATGTTTTGAGAAATTGTATTTACACAGCATAACATTTATTTATGAACAATGCTGAATAAACAACTTTGTTTCAGAAAAAAATTGAATTATATTGTGTTTGATAGACCCTTGAAAATAAAACATAATAAGCTGAGGAAGCTGAAACTAACTCTTGATCTATTTTCAGTTATGTACAGAGATGCCATGAAACCCTTAGCACATACTTGCAGTGCCATGATGAAGGCAGTCATTATTTAGTTTCCATGAACTGGGTATTTTATTAAATAAAGGAACTTTAAATCAGTGTTTTTCAAACTGTGAGTCATGACCTATTAGTGAGTCATGAAATCAGTTAAGTGGGTCAGATTGACTTTTTTTCTTTTTCTTTCTTTCTTTCTTTCTTTCTTTCTTTCTTTCTTTCTTTCTTTCTTTCTTAATGAAATGGGGGGGAAGTGGGAGGAGGGACAAGAGAAAAGCATTGTATATAATAAAGGTATTATTTCATGTGGATGTACCAGGCTGCTATGTAAAATGTATCAATACATGGGCTGTGGTCAGATTGGTTTTGAAAGCACTGAATTTACTAGCTTGTGCTTTAAAAAAAAAAAAAATACTACATTAATTCTATCTTCACCCCAACAATTACTCTCCATTAACATTGGCCTTTAATAACTTAAATTTGTTTTAAAGAGGATTATTCATCTGCTTCTACCACGTGCTTGGAGCTATTCTAGGCCCTGAAGAAACAGTGGGAATAAACCAAGATCCCTGTTCTCCTCAAGCATCCATAGAGTGAACTCAAATGAAATACATGCTAGACACGTGAGGGGGTCCTTTGAGCACCAGGAAAAGAAGGGAGAATCAAGACAATGGACTTGGGTGCCATTTTATATAGGATGTTCAAAGAAAGCATCATAGAGAAGTGACATTTGAATAGAGTTCAACATTTTTTAGTCTAGCATTTGAAATGCTATTTTAAATTTAAATGAACACTTTAATAAATAGTAGTTAGCAATTGCTGAGATTTAAAAATCTTCAAACTATTTGAAGCCCTATTATGATGCTTAACTTTTTGTTCATTTATTTAAGTTATTTACTCAACATATATTTATTTTATGCTTACTCAAGGGTTGGCCTCTGTACTGGGTTCTGGAGACTGAACTCGGAAAAAGACAAACTTAGTTCTTGTTCTCAGAAGTGTCCAGTCTACTGGGGGGAAGAAGGAGAGAGAGAGAAAGAGAAAGAGAGAGAGGAAGGAAGGAAGGAAGGAAGGAAGGAAGGAAGGAAGGAAGGAAGGAAGGAAGGAAGGAAGGAAGGAAATAGGCAATTCCAATGTGGGAAGTTTAGGATGGGGGAGTACAGGTTGCAGTTCCCTTCCTGGGAGATCAGGACAGGCTTCCTGGAGAAATGATATAAAACTTAGATAATTTTGGACACATCTTCATTGTCTATAGTTCAGACCACAGCATTTCAACAGTGCTTAATAAGAAAATTGGGGTTATAACAGAAGTGCTCATTAGAGCACTTCAGAGTTAGTCATTATCCTCTGATAAAAAATTGACAGAAGGAAGTTAGATAATGTTTCACACCTGTTGCCATTAAATTTAAGTTAAATCTATAGTGATTCTGTATCTTGTAACCATAAAATGAGATTTCTCTCTGTCTGTTCAATAAGAAGGGCAAAGAGTTCCTATCATATTCTGAGGTGTGTTTTTGTGGTTGGAAGGCTGTTGTACTGTAACCTAGGGACCAAGAGAACTGCATCTGCTTGGTTGAGTGTTACAGAGAATCCTGTTTGTTCACTTCAGGTTGTAAACTGTGTTTGTCATATGAGGCCAAGCTTGCTCACTAACCTTGTGAAAATTGACCAGTAATGAAACTGGAGCTTGAGATGAAACTAGAGTCTCTGCTTCTGCTGGCAGTGGGGTCCTTGTAAGCTGCAGGCCACTGCAGCTGAGAAAGCCCATTTTAGTGTTAGCAGCTAATCAGAGCAGAACTGCTGGCGTCAGTTCACAGGGTCACAGCTGGCAATGTCGAATTCTATCCATTGCTATGGAGTGGGATATTGCAGCTCTTAATGACAGGCTGTGTCCTCCATTGTCACAGCAGACTCCAGCAGCTCACCACTGATTTCTTTCTGGGCTCTTGTCTTGCAAATTCAAAGAATGAAATCTATGGATAACAACAGAAGGCAAGAGCAAAAGGAATAGGATTTATTTAAGCAGGAAGAAAAGAGACAGAACTCCCACAAGGTGAGAGGTGACCCAATAGGAGGTTGCCACTTAAGTGTACTAGTCTAGGGGCTTATATAATTACTGGTTAGGGACATTGACATCTACATTAATCAGGTCTTGGAAAAGTACCAACACTGTTAGTCAAAATCTATGCTAAACAGGTATTGGAAAAATACCAATGTTATTGGTTTAGCCTGTGACTTTCTAATTGGCTGTGCCCTTTTAGCCCTTGAATTTGAACTTTCCTGTAAGCTCCACTTAGGTCCACTCCCACTTCCATTTTTCCCTCCACTCTGGGACAAAGGCTTAGCTGGAATGTTTCTACAGATAATTTTCATAAAGTGTTAGCAGCCAATTAATTTTAAATGTAATATTATTACATTTTTTAAAAAAAAAAACTTTAATTAGGACCATTTACTATCTTATCTTATTCAGTAAGACTTCACTGAACTCAACCTGCATAAAAGACTGAGTTTTATTCTTGGGATGTGGAAAATAGCTAAAGCCTTTTCCTTCTTGCATAGTATGCGCAAAAAAGAACAAAGGTAAAGCAAAACCAACTAATGTTAAGCACAAACCCAAATCTTGTTATTCCCTAGACATTAATGGGAGAGGTGAAGTCAAGAATCTAGTGTTCCAGGTCAAGGGAACTGGATGTAGCAAATGTCTGAAGCCCAGAACCAGCAGGTTAGTTTCAGGAACTGAAAGTAATTCAGATGGAAAGCTTCCAGGTGAAGAGGGTGGATAAAACAGACACATGTTATCTTCTTCCCATCCAAAATTAATCCACTAACACAATTCTCTTCTGAAATACATTTCATAACCACCACCACCACCCAGTTTTTATCCAAAGTATTTATTACTTTCTAACATACTACTTATTACTTTCTAACTATTATTTTCTGACCACCCCTCTCATTAGAATGTAAGTTTGTGGAGATCAATAATTTTTGTCTATTTTCCTTACTAATACTCCCAGTTAAGCACCGAAGACTAAAAACTAATTGGAACTTCAAGGGTTTGGTCTACTAATTTTGGTCTTCGACGTGGGTGGACTCTGTGGACTCTCCTCGTTCTTACCTCTAACCTCATATTAGTTTCTTAAAGAATTTCCCCTTTGGGCTTGTTAGGAATTTTGAGAGAAGAATGCTCCAATTTCCTGCCTAGAGGGTAAGATCTGACAAACTGTCATATTCTAGGGGTTAAGAGGGAGAGAGGTGTGGAAGATTCTGCATCATGAGAAACAGTGTGTAATTTATCGGCAGAGGGTGTCATTCCTTCAACTGTGCCTGGGATCTCCACAGAAAATAAACCTCCAGTCTTCAAGAAGCCTGAGCCACCCAGAGGTCTGGAGTGGGGCAAAGGATGGTCTAAAACATAGTAGAGGGGGAAAATCATCTTTTTCCTTCTTTCATGATGAATCTAACTCAAAAGGAAACCAGTACCATGTGTATTTCTATTTTAAATTGTTAATAGACACCTTGCCACATTAACCAAAGCCAATGAAACCCAGAGAAGGTATTGCTTTAACATCCATTAAGAGAGAAGAGCACCGGTTGCCTTCATAATCATTTGCTTCTTTTGATGTGCTTTTTAGAGCATACTAAATAAGAGGCCTGTCGTGAGACATTAAAAACTAAGCTAAGCATTTCGCTAAAGCTTGAACCCATAAACACAATGGGAGGTGAAGAGTTTGGTTTAAATGTTTGACATCTCACATTTGTACAAAATTGATAATTATAGTAATTATACATCTGATGGCACAATGAAAAAAGTTCTATTATCTGTGTTTAGGAAAATATTTGTGAATCTCTCCTGATAATGTATGTTTCCAATTCTCTGGGATGCAAGGTTGGTTCAACATACGGAAATCAATACACGTAATCCATCACATCACTAGACTTAAAGATAAGAATCACATGATTCTATCAATTGATACAGAGAAAGCATTTGACAAAATACAACACCCTTTCATGTTTAAAACACTAGAAAAACTAGGGATAGTAGGAATACACCTCAACATTGTTAAAGCAATATATGCTAAAACTAAGGCCAACATCATCCTAAATGGAGAAAAATTGGAAGCATTCCCTCTAAAAACTGAAATGAGACAGGGATGCCCTCTCTCACCACTCTTATTCAATACAGTCTTTGAAACTCTAGTCAGAGCAATTAGACAGAAGAAAGAAATTAAAGGGATACAAATAGGAAAAGAAGAACTCAAATTATCATTATTTGCAGACGACATGATTCTATACTTAGAAGATCCAAAAAGTTCCACCAGAAAACTTCTAGAACTGATAAATGAATTCAGCAAAGTTGCAGGATATAAAATCAATATCCATAAATCAAATGCATTTCTATACATCAGCAATGAGTCCTCTGAAAGAGAAATTAGGAAAACTACTCCATTCACAATAGCCTCCAAAAAAAATAAAATACTTGGGAATCAATCTAACAAGAGTGGCAAAAGACCTCTACAGTGCAAACTACAAGACACTAAAGAAAGAAATTGAAGAAGATCTTAGAAGATGGAAAGACCTCCCATGCTCTTGGATAAGCAGAATCAATATTATTAAAATGGCCACACTGCCCAAAGCACTATACAGATTCAATGCAATCCCAATTAAAATCCCAAAGGCCTTTCTTATAGAAATAGAAAAGGCAATCATGAAATTCATTTGGAAAAATAAGAGACCCAGAATAGCCAAAGCTATCCTGAGCAAGAAGAGTGAAACAGGAGGCATCACAATACCAGACCTTAAACTTTACTACAAAGCAATAGTAACAAAAACGGCATGGTACTGGCACCAAAACAGACATGTAGACCAATGGTACAGAATAAAAGACACAGAGAGTAATGCACATAAATACAGCTATCTCATACTAGCAAAGGTGCCAAAAGCATACATTGGAGAAAAGATAGCCTTTTCAACAAATGGTGCTGGGAAAACTGGAAATCCATATGCAGCAAAATGAAACTAAACCCCTATCTCTCACCATGCACAAAACTCAACTCAAAGTGGATCAAAGACCTAGGAATTAGACCACAGACCCTGCGTCTAATTGAGGAGAAAGTAGGTCCAAATCTTCATCACATTGGATTAGGCCCTGACTTCCTTAACAAGACTCCAAAAGCACAAGAAATAAAAGCAAGAATCAATAAATGGGATGGATTCAAACTAAAAAGCTTCTTCTCAGCAAAATAAACTATCAATGAGGTGAACAGAGAGCCTACATTCTGGGAACAAATTTTTGCCACATGCACATCAGATAGAGCACTGATCTCCAGGATATATAAAGAACTCAAAAAACTTAACACCAAAAAAGCAAACAACCTGATCACTAAATGGGCTAAGGAGCTGAATAGATACCTCTCAGAAGAAGATATACAATCAATAAACAAATATATGAAGAAATGTTCAACATCTCTAGCCATTAGAAAAATGCAAGTCAAAACTACTCTCAGATTTCATTTCAACCCAGTCAGAATGGCAGCTATCCAAAATACAAGCAACAATAAATGCTGGCAAGGATGTGGTGAAAAAGGTATATTTAAACATTGCTGGTGGGACTGCAAACTGGTGCAACCTATCTGGAAAGCAGTATGGAGATTCCTTAAAAATCTTGGAATGGAACCACCATTTGATCCAGCTATTCCACTCCTCGGCCTATACCCTAAAGATTTAAAAACAGCATACTACAGTGACGCAGCCACTTCAATGTTTATAGCTGCACAATTCACAATTGCTAAACTGTGGAAGCAACCCAGATGCCCTTCAATAGATGAATGGATAAAGAAACTGTGGTACATATACACAACGGAATATTATTCAGCAATAAAAGAGAATAAAATTATGGTATTTGCAGTTAAATGGATGGAATTGGAGAACATTATGCTAAGTGAAGTAAGCCAATCCCAAAAAAACAAATGCAGAATGTTCTCTCTGATTAGTGGATACTGATACATAAGGGGTGTGGGAATGGGGAACATAGAAGAAATGGAGGAACTCTGGATGAGGCAGGGGGGAGGTGAGGGGAAGGAAGGGGGAATGGGTGTAGTAAAGATGGTTGAATAAGATGATCATCACTACTCTAAGTGCATGTATGAAGACACAAATGGTGTGAATCTATCTGGTTTGCAACCAGAGAGATGGAAAAATTGAGCTCTGTATATGTACTATGACTTGAAATGCATTTTAATTAATTAATTAATTAATTTAAAAAAAGATAGCCACCCACTTAACAATTTGCCTGGGGATATTTCTGAACAGCCCAACCTTTTTTTAAAATATTTTTTTAGTTGCAGATGGACACAATATCTTTATTTATTTATTTTTATGTGGTGCTGAGGATCAAACCCAGTGCCTCACACATGCAAGGCAAGCGCTCTACCACTGAGCTATAATCCCAGCCCCAGCCCAACCTTTTCTCAGTTTTGGTCCTAACACCTCTTTCTTTTTCTTTCTTTCTTTCTTTCTTTCTTTCTTTCTTTCTTTCTTTCTTTCTTTCTTTCTTTCTTTCTTTCTCTCTTTCTAGTTGTTGATGGACCTTTATTTACTCATTTATTTATATGTGGTGCTGAGGATCGAACCCAGTGACTCATACATGGGAGGCAAGTGCTCTACCACTGAGCCACAATCCCAGCCCTCGTTCTTTTTTTTAATTAACTTTTTTTTAGTTGTAGATGGACCCAATAACTTTCTTTTCTTTTTTTTTATGTGGTGTTGAGGATTGAAACTACTGCCTCACACTTGCTAGGCAAGCACTCTACCACTGAGCCACAACTCCAGCCCCCTAACACCTCTTATTATAAAGTGATACCATTTAAACTAAAAGTCTACTTGACTCTTTAGCCAGAACCTCCCACTACTTAAAGTTCAGGACCTTGATTAGGTACACTTGCTATCAGGTAAAAATATTCATAGCTGCAGCTGGAGAAAAGCTCTAATGTCTTTTGGAAAAGCTTCCCAAACCAGTAGATCTTAATGTTGCTGTGTTTCCCATCACAGTACAGTCTACGCAATGCCTGCCTCATGGTACCACCTGCTACATGCCCAGAGAAGAAACAGAACTCAGAATCCTACTCATTAGCAGTCACTGTATTATCAACTTCTCTACATTGACCCATGGGAGCAAACTCATGTCCAAGTTAACTCAGCTCAAGACATAGAAGCAAAAACCTGATTATTTGTCCTATGTCTTCGCATTCTATGCTTCCTACTTCTGCGAGTTCCCTTCAACAGTCTGCTGTTCTCTGTTAGGTCCTACATATCAAAATATTGAGGTATCGTGTGTCTATCGCTTACTTTACGTCTATAACATGCTCCATTTGGATCTCTGATCTGAGACATTGTCTCTCTTTCTTCATTGGCTTTTAGCCAAATTAGCCACACCTTCTTATTTAAGATAGGAGCTGTCCTATATAGCAACAGGACTTATTTATTTCCCTTACACAAGAAAAGAGATGTTTTACTCAATAACTGAAGTCATATGTATTTCTGATCAAAGAGGATGAGGTGAAGGTAAAGGTAAACAAAGGCACTGACTGGAAGGCTGGGAGTTCCATAAACAGCATATACAGGATATTTATGGAAAGTTCATGAATTTCCTTAAATCTATCACAGGTACATAAAAAACCCAGCTGAGTTTGATGAACTTGATCAAACTCCAGGAAGTCAAATTTGCAAGAAAAATGGTCTTCAAAATCAAGTCCTTCTTTACTGAACCTTCTATTAGTTCTACTGGTTCCAAGTTGTAAAGACAAGTCAAGAGCACTATTTAGCCAGTAGTTAGATGGGGGTTCCTGGTAGGCATACATAAATGATGACACCTCTCTCAAACAATAGCTCATTGTTTACCTAACGATGGTTTGTCTTGCCTTTTTTTTTTTTTAACCTTGCGGTAGAAACAACCTGCTGTTGATAACAATGGAGAAATTTTATTCAGCAGAATTCCATTTGAGAAAAGCATCATACTTGTTTAAAAAAAAAAAGTCTCAATAAGCCATTTTGAAAGTACAAAACAAAAAAAAAAAATAGCAACCCAAGTGTCCATCAGTGAATAAACAAATACAAAATATGACAGGGCAAAATATGTCACTTTGGTAGAAGGACTATTTTGAGCCAAAGACAATTAGGAAACAGATGCAGAAGAAAACTCTTTGCCTTCCCCCTATCTGGGCAAAAGCAGGAAATGAATTTCCATTTGTAGATGGAATGTCCTCTCCCTCTCTAGGAACCCGAGAGGACAACAGACCTCACTGGGAGGAAGATACTGACTGACAAATCTTACTAAACCACCCTTTTCTTCCTTGACTTTCCCCACATATTTCCCTTCCCACAATTCACCACTTCTAAAAACCTCCCCTTATCCTTTGTTTTGTCAAAGGATGTGCCCCTCCCCCCCAGCCTTAGGACTCTTCCTGAACTTAGGACTCTTCCTGAACTTCTTACCTTTGTATCCCAATTCTCCTGACCACTGTCCTAGAGCATTCTGTTTGGAAATGATTGTTATCAACCTACCAAGCTGACATTAACAAACTTTCCAAACTTGCCAAAGACGATAGTTCTCAATAATAAGATGTGTGACCTTTCAGCTGTCTGACTACGTACAGTAAAAAGTCAAGGTAAGTACTTTATTTATTTATTTATTTATTTATTCATATTTGCCCACTAGGAACTTGGGCTCAAGAAATTTCTGTTACATAGGTCTGCAGTGAGCCCAGGATCTCTATTTTTTAAATTGTCCCCAGGCATTTATTGATTGATTGATTGCTTTGGTCTGAATCTTTTTTTTTTTTAACAGTAGAATGCATTTCAATTCACAGTACATATATAGAGCACAACTTTTCATTTCTGATTGTACACAAGGTACAGTCAGCCGGGTGCGGTGGCACACACCTGTAATCCCAGCCCTTTGGAAGGCTGAGACAGGAGAATTGCGAGTTCAAAGCCAGCAAGCTGGACTCAGCAACAGCAAGGCGCTAAGCAACTCAGTGAGACCCTGTCTCTAAACATAAAAATAGGGCTGAGGATGTGGCTCAGTGGTCAAGTACCCCTAAGTTCAATCCCCAGTACCAAAAAAAAAAAATAGTAGAGTCACACAATCTGTGTCTTCATACATGTACCTAGGGTAATGATGTCCATCTCATTCCACCATCTTTCCTACCCCATCCCCCCTCCTTTCTTTTCCCTCCCCTTTGCCCTATCCAAAGTTTCTCCATTTCTCCCATGTTCCCCACCCCTATCCCCATTATGGATCATTATGTTTTCACTGATCAGAGAAAACATTCGGCCTTTGGTTTTGGGGGATTGGCTTACTTTGCTTAGCATGATGTTCTCCCTACTCCATCCATTTACCTGAAAATGCCATGATTTTATTCTCTTTTAATGCTGAGTAATATTCCATTGTGTATATATCACAGTTTCTTTATCCATTCATCTATTGAAAGGCGTCTGGGTTGCTCCCACAGTTTAGCAATTGTGAATTGTGCGGCTATAAACATTGAAGTGGCTGCGTCACTGTAGTATGCTTTTTATTTAAGTCCTTTGGGTATAGATTGAGGAGTGGGGTGGCTTGATCAAATGGTGGTTCCATTCCAAGTTTTCTAAGGAATCTCCATGCTGCTTTCCAGATTGGTTGCACCAATTTGCAGTCCCACCAGCAATGTGTGAGTGTGTCCCCAAGCATTTATAATGATCTTCAAGGTAAGGAAAACACCAGTCTAGACAGAAAGTATTAAAATATTTGCATGGGCTACTAAATATCTAGAACTATTTGGGACTGGTATTTGTAAGTATTTCTGAAGTTCTTACCAAAAGAGTTCCAACTTTAAACTAGAAGGTTCTCAATATCCTTATATTAGAAACTTGTTTTAAAGTTTTATTTTCTCTTACTTGAAGATCGAAATTATATAAAGAACTTGATTTCCTCCTTTGTCATAATTAACCAGCATAATTAATTGAAAATTTATTTTTTTTATCTGTTCTGCAGATAGGAAAAGGCAGGTTCATGATGGTTAAGCACCTGAACAAGTCATACTGAAATGATCTGGAACAAGGACTTGGGCGAGATGAGCTCCCTGGGCTTGAGACCTGTGCCATGGGACCTGAGGCATAGGGGCCCTACTTAGAAGAGCACCACACTTGGTTAAATGGTCTGCTGTTGCCATTTTGAAGTTCTGAATATTTCCTTAACAACAGGCCTGTCTTATTCCATTTTCTGTTGCTAACAACACAATACCACAGACCTGGTAAATTATAAAGGAAAGATTCCTTTTTTTTGGTTTACATTTCTAGAGGTGCAAGGTTGAGGGACCACATCTAGGGATGGCTTTCTTTCTGGAAGAATCCCAAGATTGTTCAGGATATGTGAGAGAGCAGGGTATGTGAGACCTGGCCAAACTTTTTTCTATAAGCATACCCACTCTAGGGATAACCCATTAGCCCATTAACCCATTAATCACATGAATAATGAGTAAATTAGTCCATGATATCTCATAAAGGAGAGTAAATTTCAATGAGTTCTGGAGGGGACAAATCATCTTCAAACCATAGTGAGTTCTCATATCTTCATTTTGCACTAGGCCCTATAAATTATTTTGATGGTCTGGGACTTGGGTAATTGGTTCCACCATATGATGTTCTAGGGTCAGCAGGAGAAGGGTCATATGAGTGGCATTATCTCTTTCATGCAAGATTCTAAGTAGCTATTTCATACAAAAATTTTCCTCCTAGTTTTTCCATGTAGCATTTCAACACTAACACCC
This sequence comes from Geosciurus inauris, assembly GCA_004024805.1. Taxonomy (NCBI): domain Eukaryota; kingdom Metazoa; phylum Chordata; class Mammalia; order Rodentia; family Sciuridae; genus Geosciurus; species Geosciurus inauris. The sequence goes on from PVHX01005792.1 coordinate 78,987, forward strand.
ACCATTTAAAGAGAAGCTGGAGCACACTATAGTTATATCCAGTTTTCGGAGAAAAATCTTCACAAAGATGGATCTCATGTTCTCATAAATATTTACAAGTTTCAAATAGTTGGACATTAGTCACTCTGTTTATCTTGTAGTTTTCTTATGAATGAAGCCCATCCAATGTCTACATCTGATTGAGAAAAATCTGTGAAGCTAATGCAGAAAGAAGAACTCAGAGTGCCAAAAATAAATGTTTCCATCCTGAGCCAAAGAATGAATCACTTGTGCATTCACAAGTTATAGAAAATGTGATTCCTTTTTTTCCAGTTTTACAAGGCCAATACCTATCAGAAACAGGAATTCTTATTTTTACTGATTTAGTCTAGGTCTCAAAAGCCATAAAAAGGCCGTTCATAGAAATGAACAAAGAATGTATTTGTATCTTTATCTGAGAATTCTTGTCAGAATCCATTTCGAATCAACGGAGTAACATTTGCTTTTACACTCGGATGTTTCAGTGAATTTTATAAACCCTAAAATTAAAAGACTTTTGTTCATAGAGAAACAAACTGATATTAGAAATAGAGTTAAAATTTTTTCCTTATTTATTAAATATTTTTGCTCCCACCAAAAATTGTCATAGTCAGTCTTCTCAGAAGGTTCTAAGGTGCAGAGTTTATGTTTCACTCCCTCCTTATCCTTAAGACACTCATCACAATGCTAGTATGCAGAAGGAATCAGCAAACCCTTTCTTTACCCTAAGGTAGTATTTTGTACAATAACAATAACATTTTAAGACAGCAGCCAGTGAAATGAGTCTCTAAGCTGGAATTTCTCACTAGGCAATTGGGATTTTGAAACACCTCTGAGTCTCATTTAAGTGGCAGACTATGAGATATTCATTCCTTCATTTATTCAGTCGTCAACCAGGTCCTGAGGACTTACCTTGTGCCAGGGAATCCATGCTGTAGGTGTTGGAAAGAACACAATGTTGAACAAGATGACTAGGTCCTTATTCTCATTCTAGGGATGGGATGAGATGGAGTGGAGTATATAAACACAATAATAAAGTATTTAGTAGTAAGTACTGTGATGAAGATAAGACATGGATATGTACAGACTGCTGGAGGCCAGGCCAGGGCTACAGCTGAGTGGCAAAGAAGTCCTCTCTGAGGAGGTGAAACTGAGTGATAAGAAGGAACCAGATTTCCATGGGACTGTCCAGAGGAAGAAGGAAGAACATGTCCAGCACAGGGCGGAGCCCTCAGGAGAGGGTAGCTCCTATGCTCAAGGTGCACTGTGGGTGGAATGCAGCAGTACAAAGGGGATGAGGCTGGGGAGAGGGTGGCAGCTGGTTCCTGTAGAGTCTGAGAGGCCGGAAGAGGCTTTGGGTTTGATTGCTGAGTGGGACTAGGAGCCACTGGAGTGGGAATGACACGTGCTGCTTATACTCAAAAACAACCTGCTCCTGTAATCCCAGTGGTTCAGGAGGCTGAGACAGGAGGATCGTGAATTCAAAGCCAGCCTCAGCAACAGTGAGGCACTAAGCAACTCAATGAGACCCTGTCTCTAACTAAAATACAAAATAGTGCTGGGGATGTCTCAGTGGTCAAGTGCCCCCTGAGTTCAATCCCGGGTACCCGCCCCCAACAACAACAACAAAAACCTGCTGGCATTTGAGTTGTGACTAGACTATAGGTAGCAGAGAGAAAGCAGAGATGGTATTAGAACAAATACAGTGGTGGCTTAGGCCAGGATGGCACCAGTGGAAGTCAGCAGTTGACAGAGTCAGGACCCATCAGGGAGACCCAGCCAACAGAATCTACTGATATATTACACATGGAGGGAGGGTAGGGAGGGGAGAAACGAGCAGAGTCAAAGATGACCCCTGGGATTCTGTTTTGAGTAACTGGATGTATGATGGTGTTATTCCTGAGAGGAAAAGGCTGGGAGTTGAGAATCAGATGGAACTGGTGTGGGGTTGAGAGTGGGGGAAGCAAGAGTTACATTTTTAAATTTTTTAAATTTTTTTAAACTTTTATTTTTGGTACCAGGGTTGCTTAGCCACTGAGCCACATCCTCATCTCCCCTCCTTTTTTTAATGCTTTAAGAGAGTTACATTTTTTTTAAATGATGAGTTTGAGATCCCTGCTAGATATCCAAGTAGAACTGTCTAGCAAGTATTTAGATATGTCAGTCCAGAGCACAGAGGAAAGGTCAAGGGGTAAATATTTAAACCTAAGACTCACCTGCATATCAGTGAAAGTTCAAACTATTCTCTAAAGAAAGAGGGTGCATGGAGAAGACAAAGAATTGAGAACATCATTTCTTCACAGAGAATTCAGCAAGGGAGCCAGAGAAGGCAGAGCTTTGAAGAGAAAAAAAAAATTTTAGACTGTAGCCAGGCTTGATGGTGCATGCCTATAATCTCAGGAACTCAGGAGTCTGAGGCAGGACAATCACAAGTTCAAGCCCAGCCTCAGCAACTTAGTGAGACCCTGTCTCAAAATAAAAAATAATAGGGGGACTGGGGCTCAGTGGTAGAGCACTTGCCTACCACGTGTTAGCACCATATAAAAATAAATAAATAAAATAAAGGTGTTGTGTCCATCTACAGCTAAAAAATACTTTAAAAAATTTTAAGTTTGAGTACCTAAAAAAAAATAGATTGAGTACCCCTGGGTTCAATCCCTGGTACAAAAAATAAAATAAAATTCAGACTGTGTATCTCAGAAGCCAAAAGAGAGTAATGCTTCAAGGTGAGGGAGTACCTGCCAATACCCATGAGAGGTTTCACAGGAGGCAGACAGACAGTGGCCCTGGAGGTCTTTGGCAGCCTTAACAAGGCAGTTTCAAAGTGATGGGAACAGAGTGAGCGGTTGAAGGAATAGACACCATACTCTCCAGGTTGGGCATTATCCCAAAGCTGTGCTAGATCTGGAGCATAAAATGTTCTTAAAGGTTATTAACTTTTTTTTTTTTAAATGGTGCACAGAAAATACACAACAAAAAAATGCTGTAAAATTTTCATTGCCATCCATATAGCTCATAAATCTTGAAATGTCATGAAAGAGCTCCTAAATAACAAGTATTAATAATTTTATGAGGTAACTCTCCAAGACATCATGAAGGAATATCTAATAAAAGCAACTGTAAAAGCCAAACAAAAATAGAAAAACTGGTTGCAAATAACTCATGTCTGATGAATTTCTGTGTTGCAATGCTATCAAAGCTAGCATAAACACAGCACAATGACTTTTGTGGGTAAGGCATTACAACAAATCCCACAACTGGTGAAACATTTGTCTAGAATTGTGACAGACTTCTCTTTCACTTGTTCACAAAGTGCTACTGAAATGGTATCATTTCATTCAACCAAATATTTTTTTCAGTCCTGGGGATTAAATCCAGGGATCTATCACTGGGGATATAGCTCTATCACTGAGCTATATCCCCAGGTGTTTTTATTTTTTATTTTGAGATAGGGTCTTGCTCAGTTGTTGTGGCTGGACTTGTACTTGCAATCTTCTTGCCTCAGCATCCCAAGTCTCTGGGATTGTGGGTGTGTGCCACCATCCACAGCTCAAGAAATATTTTTATTGGGCAGAAGGAAGGAGAAGCTTGCTGCTGAGGGAGACACAAAGATGAATCACAAATGGACCTTTTCTTCAAAATGCTAACAAAGAATTCCCTCTTGCCAGGCACAATGGCACATGCTGTAATCCCAGCGGCTCAGGAGGCTGAGGCAGGAGGATCACAAGTTCAAACCCAGCCTCAGCAACTTGGCGAGGTCCTAAGCAACTCAGAGATACGCTGTTTCTAAATAAAATATACTTTTTAATGTATATTAATGTGTGTGGGGCGGGTAGGAATGTGGCTCAATGGTAAAGGGCCCCTGGGTTCAATCCTTGGTACAAGGAAAAAGAGAGAGAGAGAGAATGAATGAATGAATGAATTCCCTCTACCTTCAGTCTGCTACCATAATAAGGTCAAGGACTCCATGAATTACTACTGTCACTCAATACTTGGATGTGAAAGGGACTCAATCAATATATGAATGAATGAATTCAAAACAGAGAAAGATAAGTTCATCTAGAAAGATAAGTTCATAGTAGATGCCTGATAAATTACTGAAAAAACATCTTAGAATATTGTTATGGTTTGGATGTGAGGTGTCCCCCAAAAGCTCCTGTTAACACAGAAGTGTTCAGAGGTGAAATGATTGGATGTGAGAGCTGAAACCTAATCTGTCCATTCTAATTTGTATGGACCGACCAGGTGGTCACTGTGGGCAGGCGGGGCATGGCTGGAGGAGATGGCTCAATCAATCTATCTCTCTCTCTTTCTTTCTCTCTCTCTCTCTCCCCCCCCCCACTTCCTGGCTAATAGGAACTGAGCAGCACTCCTCTATCAGGCCCTTCTGCCATGATGTGTGTGCTGCCTCACCTTGGGCCCAGGGCAATGGAGTCAGCCCACCATGGACTAAATCTCTGAAACTGTAAGCCAAAATAAACTTTTCCTTCTCTAAGTTGTCCTTGTCAGGTAATTTGGTCACATTGACACAAAGATGACTAACACATATATGGTACCAAATAAGCAGGAAAATCGTAAACAAAGGGATATAGGATGAGGACTATCAGAAAAGATTATAAAACTCTTGTGGCTTCTGAAATAGGCCTTGAAATTTAGACAGAACTCCAACAGGTAGAGATAGAAGAAAAGCTATCCCTAGCATGGAAAAAGGAAAGAACCGCTTCTATAAGATTTTTAAACACCAAAGGAAGTGCTCAGGTTCTTCTCCCATTCTTGCTTAATAAAGGAGAAAAGATCTACATGCTGAAGGAGGTCCATTTTAACTAGGCTTCTGGCACGTGCTGTTTTGAGTTCATTTTCTAATATTGGGCCGAATATTCTTCAGGAGCAGGGCCTACAGTAATAATACCCAGAGAATGTTGTTTACTGTGAGCTGGTTAGTACCTACCTCCTCCCTTGTTGGATGTCACCTTCTTAAAAAATAGAGGCAGTTTTGGTTAGGTCACCTGTAAATTTGGATTGAAGATAATCTGCCATCCATCTTTAGCAAGAACTCTGCGATAGGGGCTCGGGGTATAGCTTAGTTGATAGAGTGCTTGCCTAATATGCACAAGGCCCTGCGTTCAATTCCCAGCACCACACACACACAAAAAAAGAACCCTGCAATAGACCAGGATATAATGAAGGCAGCAGAGCTGAAGCACCATGTTCTCCTGATCTGCTGTAAGTATGGAGGAGGTATCCATGGTTTCCATGGTTAGCTATAGATGGCTTCCCACTCTACTTAGCTTTGTGAGGAAACCAAGGCAGGCATCAAGGGCACCTGAAGGATTAATGGACAAGATGACAGCTCCATGGAGTCTTTACTGTCTATCCTCTTCCCAACAATTGGGAGAAGGCAGAGACTCTGGGGTAAGCAGGAAAAGATGATAAATGAGACAATCTAGAGAAAAACATCTCTCTCTCCTCCTTTTAGCTGGTACTCTGCCTTAAAAATTCCCCATACATGTTGGAAAGAAGAGAGGAGAGTCAGCACCAAAGGTGTGGGAGGGGCATAGTCGTTTGGGGCCCTGAGTTTTATTTAAAAAGACATCATGCTTGGTTTAATGTTCTGCTATCATGATCTTGAAATTGTTACTAAATTTCATTTTGCTCTGGACTAGTCCTAGAGGTGGAGGCTAGCAACAACCAACCTTCATGGAAAGCAAGCTCAGGCCTGACTTTCCTGGGCCTTAAACTGGTGCTGCTTGACCTCCTCCCAAGCATAACCACTGTCAGAACAAAGGGGACCTCAACATTACTACCCTGGGCCTCAGGGAGGAGCAGAAAACAACTCTCCCTAACTAAGACATTCCTTTAAAAGTTCATAGTTCAATGTAAAACAATATATATCATATTTGTGTTCTGTTCTGTGATATAACTGTTGGTTATATTTCCAATATAAGATAGGTTTTTCCACTAAAAGCAATCTGTAAGTCACAGTGATGCTTCAAGAAGACACAATCTTATCCAAAGTCCTTCTGACCCCCAAAATAACCTCCAGTGCTGCAGCAGTAGGAGTAGGGAGGGAGAGGAGTGAGGAAGGTCCAGGTCAGCAAATACTCAAGGGATTTCAACTTCCTCTCTCTCCTCACATGGTCTCCCCATGATGTTTACTGGCATATTATGTAAGTCATGGCATTCAGCTCCTTTTTTTCCCTACCCTTCTTCCTTTTCCTTTTCTTATAAAGTTACACTGACTTGCTAGAACACAGCCCTAAAGGAGGTTTCTATTTGCACTCCCAGCCTAGAGATGCTTTCACAGGAAATCTGGCTGGCTTCTGCTAAGGCCTCCTGGCTCCTGTTGGTACTCTGCTCTCCCAGGCTCTGCTGCCTCTCAGTTACTACCAATCCTCACTGCTCTGGACACAAGATCCATTGGTGGTGAGAGCTGGCATGGCTAGAATTTGATGGTGCAAATGTTATGCTGCCTGAATTCTAACAGCCATGAGAAACATCAGGCTCTTTTACCTCTCAGGTTGGATTGCACAGTGACCTCTTCCTGTAATGATGCAGGAAGACTCCCACCTGTCCTCAAGTCCCAGACACAAAAAGCCACATGCGAATGATTCCATTTATATAAAACGTCCAGAAAAGGCAAATCCATGGAGACAGAAAACAGATTCATCCTTAAGAGCAGCAAAGTTACAAGCTGTCCTTGTCCTCAAAATGCTAACAAGTCGGTCTGTTCTTGTCTCAAAATGCTAACCACGGTCACTCAACACCTGGATGTAAAAGGTACTCAGTCAATACTAGTGAACGAATGAATCAATTAAAAATAGAGAAAGACAAGTTTATCTAATACATAATATATATCTGATAGCATTTTAGAATATGTTACCAAATAGACAGGAAAATCATGAACAAAGGGATATAAGATGAGGACTGTGCTGAGCACAGTGGCATATACCTGTAATTCTAGCAGCTCGGGAGGCTGAGGCAAGAGGATTGTAACTTCAAAGCCAGTCTCAGCAACTTAGCAAGACCCTGTTTCAAAATAAAAACATTTTTAAAAAGGGCTAAGGATGTGACTTGATCAATGGTTAAGCACACTGGTTAAATCCCTGATGCCAAACAACAACAACAACAAAAAACAAAAACAAACAAACAAAAAAGAAGACCATGAGCCTGTCATCAGCCCACGCAAAGGGTAAGTGGCATCATAGTCAGATTATTCTTCATAGCCAAGGACCTTCAGGTTTCCCATCTCTGGGTTTGGCAGGACAGGAAACCCAGAGAGTTAGAATAAGATATTTCTGTCTTCCAGAGTCTCAGAGTCCACTGGGAGTCACACATTCACACATGACACATTGGGTCAGGATAGAATATGACCAAATGCCCAGAGAGAGGCCCAGGGATCACAGGCACTGAAGAAGGTCTGGCAGGATCTGCAGGGGATGCTGCCCCATACCAGCCAGATGAGCCAGCAGGGAAGTGACAATAGACACACTGCAATGGCTCTGGTGCCCTACACGGACCTTCTGTGCATAAATAGAATAAGTGCTTCACTCCCATCTTCCAAACCTTGGGCAAAGTGCCTCCAGTGACCCAGTCAATCCATTGCTTTGCAGGGAAAGGAATTCTGGGAAACCCAGTTCCAGCTTAGCTAAATCCACACAATGTAAATCTACTTGGCTCCCTCTCCCAGTTGTTTTACTGTTACAAGTTACAAAATAAGATTTCCATTCCCTAAAACCCAATGTTTATAACATTAACATAGGGCATGTTGTAGTATATAATGCCCTGGAGAATTGTTTCCATTACCAATTGCTTCCCATAAATCTCAAGGGAGAAGGGAGTATACTTAGGTCAGTTCTCTGATCTTTTGTCTAGTGTTTTTTCTGGGGGCCCTACCCCAAAAAAACAACTTGGAGGGGTTGGGGTTGTGGCTCAGTGGCACTTGCCTAACATGCGTGAGGCACTGGGTTCAGACCCCAGCACCACATAAAAATAAATAAATAAACAAAGATATTTTTTAAAATGACAACATGTTAAAACAATAACAGCAGCAACAACTTGGAGGAATTGTTCCAACTGAATTAGCTGTCAAAAGTGGTTCTCTATGTCCTTCAGAACTTGGATCTTATCAAAGAGGAACATGTCACTTTGGGAGGCTGAGACAGGAGAATCGCGAGTTCAAAGCCAGCCTCAGCAAGGGCGAGGCTCTAAGCAACTCAGTGAGACCCTGTCTCTACATAAAACACAAAATAGGGCTGGGGATGTGGCTCACTGGTGAGTACCCCTGAGTTCAATCCCTGGTACCAAAAAAAAAAAAAGAAGAAGAAGAAGAAGAAGAAGAACATGCCCTCCCTCACAGCATTGCAATCAGGAATTCTGACTTGTGAAAAGTTAGAGGGATGTAACAGGCTGCTATCTTTTTCTACACACTAGTTATTCACCTTTTTCTATAACTTGTTCCTCAGTGTGCCCTTCCTCCACTCTTAGTCTATCTGGTTTGGGAATAACTGTCCCCCCCTTCACCCACTCTAGGGGTGAGCATATGGACAAAATCCAAGCCATGAGTGCAGTGCCCTCACAGCCACAGCAATGGGTTCAGGCCCAGGCCTGGGGTCCCCAGTATTCAAGCCAGCTCCCGATCACTGAGTCGACTTGGAGGGAAGTCGAACACTTTCATCCATGTCTTGGGCCTGAGGAGGACAGCTTGACTAAGAATGAAGTTAATGTACCAAAAGCAGAGCCAGGACTGGAGATAAAAGAAACATCAGCTGAGCCCCTGGTATGCCATCCTGAGCCAGCCTTCCACAGAATTTTCAGCAGCTGTGCTTACCTGTGTTCTCTCACCTGAGCTCCTGCAGCATGTTCAATAATTAAACAAGTGAATACAATTTTCTTGAGCACCTACTACACAACGCCACCAACAATACCCAGGCACACTGTTGAGCACTTCGTGTGGACAATTGCATTTAATCCTCAAAACATCCTTATGAGATATATGCTATCAATTATCTCCTTTTATCTCCCTTTCTACAGGAGAAAACTGAAAGGCAAAGGATTAAAATCAAGGTAGCAGGTAGCAGATGAAGGTGGAATATGTTGTAAGTGCTAAATGTAATTATGACTCTACGTACCAAACCCATGCTTGTGTCCAGGTCTCGGGATTTAAACCCTTAGCTCTTTGACTCTAGAACCTGTACTCACAACATCCATAAATATGCCCCAAGTAGGGTGTTTTACCTCCTCTCCAAACTGCCTCTTGCTGCTGAGCAATGGCTCCAAGGTTAGAGCGTCACATTTGGCCATAAGGTCCAACAGCAATATACTGACTTGTGTGGCTGTGATGAATTGTCCCTGAACCAAAACATGTGGGATTCTGGCAATACAGTTTTGCTTCTGGAGTGACTCCAGGCGTCCCACTTCTTCCTAAACTACCTTGCGTTGCAATTCCTTTTGTTACTGAGATGTTGAGAGTCTAATCACTAAGACTGTTTGCTACCAGCTCTGCTGCTGCATGCTGGGAAACAAAACTTCATTCAGGTTGCAAAGTACACTTCCTCAGATTTCAAAGCCAAATTCTGGAGTTCAAGAGAGAAAGTAAACTTGGTAAAAAGTAAATCCCACCACCACAACACACACACAAAATCCCAAAACAAGGTAAAAGTTCCCAACTGTCTATATATCCTAAAGGATAGCCATTAGAAACTAAACAATTAGGTGCGCTTGATCAATAATCCACTGGTTTTATATCCTGAATATTTCTCAATTCCTTTCTTGTGCCAGCCTTCATGTTAAAAATCCTTTCCAAGTGTATTGGTAAGCACCTGTAGTCCCAGCTACTTGGGGGATCCCTTGAGCCCCAGAATTCAAGGCTGGTTTGGGCAACATGGCAAGACGCTGTCTAAAAAGTAAAAAAAAAAAAAAAAAAATTTAAATTCTCATCTCCCTAAGGCCTCCAAAATTACCCCTGGGTTTACTCTTCCGTCTCCCACACCCTGCTACTTCCATATTCCCCAGTGAAGTATCAATTATTTAAGGTCATAAAACAGTTTCCTACTTTCTGTGTAAACTCAAGGAAACAAACACAAGTATTTATGTGATCCCTATATTCTAGCTGTTATAGAGAGATAATAAAATCCAGGGTGTTTGGAAGCACAGTCAATGGCAAAATCATAAACTTGAGTTTCAAAATTTCTGTTGATTCTGGAAAGGTGAAACTGAAATGGCTCATCTGGTTGTCTGATGATTGTTCCCCAGCAGGAGTCAAACTAAGGCCCACCTCAGCAAAGCTCAACGTCCCTTGAGGAGTTGGTCTGGTAATGCTTTGGGACGGGGAACAGCCACAAGATTTGCTTGGAGAATGGGAATGTTAGAAACCAATTAAAACTATGGCATTAGTATCAATCTGTTTTAAAATGAAATTAGCCATTGTCTTTATATTGTTTCTAACATATATGAAAAAAGATTAACAAAAATTGTATGAATGTATAAGATAAGGCATACTATCCTCTCTGCCTAGACCCTGCATTTCTCCATCCTATAAGTTTTCACTTTCAATAGATACATCTTCAGGAAACTTCTGTGACCTACTCCTAGGCCTGCCCAAACCCCTGAGTGCCTTCTGTTAGCGTGTCTCCTGATATCCTGCAATTCCCTTTCTGTAACATGCATCAAAATGATACCTGAATGCTTGTTTATCTCAGTCTTCTCTGTAGACTACAAACCCTACTAGAATGACAACTATGTTTCTCTTTTTCACCTTGGTATCCACAATGCTTAGTATATTACTAGATGCTCAGTAAATAATTATGAACAGATTGAATGAACCACTCACGATTCATTCAAATTCACAAAAGAATTTGTTTTGAGTGTTGTCTCAGTATATTTACAATTTGATATGTAATGATATTGACAACAATGAAGGTCATTGTTAAATAGACATGATTTAGGCTGTTTTCAAAAGGGTCATTGAAAAGTAAACGATTAGCTGGGTATGGTGGCATAGCCCTGTAATCCCAGCTACTCAGGAGGCAGAGGCAAGGTGGATTTGAGGCCAGATTTGAGTTTGAGGCCAGATTTGGCAATTTAGAGAGACCAAGGGCTGGGGGTATAACTTAATGGTAGAGTACTCCCCTACCATGAGCAAGGGCCCTAGGTTTAATCCCCAGCACCACACAGACACACATACAAATGCAAATGATTAGACGAATTTACAAATATCAATATAGTTACAAATATTCAAATAGTCTGTTTTTTTTTGTCATTCTGCTACATATACATCTTTTCCTTTCCTTCATTCCTAACCTATTTCTTCTTGCTGTAGGCATGGGATATTAACAAGTTGGTAGACCCTCTCTCAAATAGAGAGGTTTAAAAAAAAAAAAAAAGCCAAAATTTGCCATTTCTCAACATTTAAAACAAAGCTAGAGAAGAAATGAAATTCTGTGATTGCCTGTTCTCTAAAGAGACAAGGTACATTTTTTTATACTCTTATGCCAAATAGGTTGATGTTCACATAATCTAGTGACCCCATTATAATGCTGCTAAATATTACCGCCTTGACTTTGCAAATTCACCTTCTTAAGTTCAGGAAGCTTTTAAATCCATTGTACATATAATGCACAGCAGGAAAAGTGGGAATTACTTTTACACTTGAAGACCATGTATTAAGAGAAAAAGTTACTATTTTAACAATTGCTTCCTAATGGTAACATCACAATTTATTGTCAATAATGCTCTATTCCACCTTGGGAATATATTGGAAGGAGCTAGAATGTAGAAATAAAATAAAGAGAAGCATATACCATCAATTGTATCCCTTTCTATGTTATTCATTTTCGTTATGTTGTGTTAAAAATAATAATCATTGCATAAGTTTGGGACTTATAAAACATTAACAATATGCCAGACACTATATGTTCTAAGTTCTTTGCATATATTAATTCATTGCAATACATTCAGTTCTGTATGATTCTTGCAACTCTGTAAGATCTATGCCATGATTTAGTCTTATTTTATAGATAAGGTCATGAAAGCACAGAGAGACTAAGTAACTTGCTCAAGACCCCTGCAAGTGACAGGTGGGGTTTAAACTATGGCAGTGTGGATACATAGACTTTGCTGCTAGTGATGTTCTACTTTGGTTATTATGTATAATCTGTTGAAGCTACAGCCTTCCTAGAGTAATAATTTTTTAGTAATGTGCTTGTTGGCTTAAACACTAATCAGTGCCTAGGAAAGTTTGCAGTGAGATAAGAGGACTCTAAAAGAATGTGATAATGAAGGAAATGGAGAGTGGGAGCTGGGCACTTCCCTTATCTCCAATCTGTGGGTGAGGATCTAAACAGAGTGACTTTGGTTGTAAAGCAAAAGAATGTTCTCATAAAACATCTGAGGAAATCCACCTGCGCAGTGAGCATGCAAACTTTATTCCCCCAGCTTGTAGGCAGAGTATGGCCCTCCACTGCATCTAGGCCCGCTGCTGCTGAGAAATGAGTACTAAAATGTCTAAAACCTCTCCACTGAGTCCTCCAAGTTATTCTTTTGAGATTGGTAAACAGTATGCATGGGGCGTTTGCAGCCCCGAGGTTGAACAGCACTCTTAGGATCTATGCTATATCCTTCCTATAGTACAACTATAAACTAGCAAGCGCTGACCTAGAGGTCCTAGGGGAAACAAAACCATATAATGTGCTACTTTACTCAATTTGAGATATCTTCCTGAACAAAATTAAATTTCACATTTGTTTAGATTTTTCCTGGCAGTGGTTCTCAGCTGATGTTTTAGGACTAGTTGTCAGATTAAACTTGGATCTGGTTAAATATCAATTTTGCTTCACCATCGGTAGATAGAATGTTGAATTAAGGTTATGCAAGGCAGTCTAAAATGTGGTGCAAACCACCGAGAATAGACATAAGAGAGGCAGAAGGTCATGTTACACCAGCACTCTCCCCACAAGAAAGATCACAGATGTCTTAGAACATGTGAGATTCTCCAGTGAAGAATTTTGGCTCTTGTAGAATGTAAGCCAAGTGAGGGCAGGGATTTAGCCTCTTTTGTTCACAGTTATATTCCCTCTGAGCTAGTGTAGTGCCTGGCACAGAGTAAGCAATAAGTAACTGATAAATGAATAACTGGATAAAAATAAAAGAGTGGGACACAGTCAAAATAGCATTACTCCCACACTGACACAGTACGGAAGAGGGATAATAGAAAAAGTCATACTGATGGTTGCTTTTACAATCTGCTATATATTATTATTTTACAAACTGCTATATATTATTATTTTCTTCCAGGATTATGTTGTGCTTTTTGATGACTTAGATAGCATTATTTTTTACCCTTTTTAATTCTTCCTGTGTGCTCTCAAAAATTCTAGGATTTAGTTGATCAAGAGCACAAATGTGTCCACAAACCCTTTATGAATCCCACAATGGAATGCTAACATGTTTATAGTTGTACATCCAAAATAAAAGAACTATTCTGTTTGGATTTTGATGGACAACTTGCAAAACAAACAGAAAACACAGTCACAGTTTCTAAGGAAATGCTTATGAAAAAGACACACAGTTCTAAGAAACAAGGACTATTAATTTTTTTAAAAAAAAGAACAATTTTTAAAAGTTGTACAACATGGATTACAGAGTTCTTGTTTTAAACAAAGAGTCCTCGAGTTGAACCATGTTCCTTAAATTTCTGGGTTCCATGGCTTAGATATCACTCTGGGATAGTCTAGGGAAAGGGTAGACTCTTGGACCTTAATGAAAAACATGTAGCTTTTCACTAACAATTTCCATATCCCTAGCTAAAAATAGCAATCTTTTCATTCTATAGCATTATGAAGTCAATTTCTCCTTTCACTTTTATCAAGAACTAACAAATCCAGTTTTGGTGGATGTATAGATCTGGTTTAGCAGAACTAGTTTGGAGGAAGTAGACAGAGTAATGAGGGTGGGACTAGGTGAAACAGGCTTACGATAAACACCAGGCGCCTCTCATATATGTGGAAGCAGCAGGTGATAGAATTATTGAACAACACTATAGCCATTGTATTCTGTGTGTGAGACTTCAAGAAACTTGTCTTTTTATTAAAAAAGGAAAATACAAGTTAAATTTTTTCCTTGCCTTATTGAATGAATTTTTCCTGAGCAACAGGCTTTAAAGTTTGACAATACTGGGTTTCCATTCTGACTGCCATTGTCTAACTGAGTGACCATAGGCAAGTTATTCAACCTCTCTGAGCTTCATTTTTCTTGTGTGTACAGGGAAATAATGATCTTTACTTTCTAGGGTTGTTAAAAAGGTTCTATAAGATACATCTGCCAATCACTTGTCACCTGACATATTCATTCAACAAGTACTTTTTAAGCACCCACTGTAGATCAGGCATTCTGCTGTGTTCTCAACACACAAGAGTGATGAAGACAACTGAGATTTTACCCTACTTGCAAGCTAATAAGTTAGCCAGCTACTGTGTCACAGATGCTGGCAGAAGCAATGAGATTCCTGGGTGAAAGACAGAGGACTTTACTACTCATTGCATGATAAGAAGCATGAACTTCATGTTTTGTTTGGCTTCCATTGTTCCCCAAGACCTGCAGAGGCAACATGGAGAGGCCGACACGAATATTGCATTTTGGCAGGTTTGTATAGTAGCTGAGAAGCACTGAGCTTAGAAATTCACTGCCTTTATCATAAGCAGAAACTGGATTATTCTTTGTCCTAAAGATGTTATCTCATCTCAAGGCTGCTCATGCAAATATAACCGTGATGAATGGCAGTCAGGGCCTTGTATTCTTGACATACTCTGCAAGGACATGCAGTATTACAGTTGGGATATGAGATGTCCTCCAAAAGCTCCTGTGCTAATCCAGAAATGTTCAGAGGTGAAATCATTAGATTATGAGAGCTGTAACCTAATCAGACCATCCTAGTCCAATTTGTCCCTGACATTGAACATAATAGGTAAAATTTCCTCTTCACCTCAGGAGTTCTCAAAATGGGAAACAGCCATAGGGTTTTGCTACCATTTTATTAAATGTGGATCTCACAAAAGACAACTACCAATTGCTATAATAGTCACTAAAAGTCTCTCTCATGCTGTAATAGCCAAAGCAATCAATTCAATGTAATTGCTATCAAAATCCCAATGATATTTTTCTCAGAAATAGAAAATAATCCTAAATCCATATAAGTAAAACAATCTTATTATAGAAAAAACAAAGCTGGAAACTTCCTGATTTCAAAAAATATTACAAAGCTACAATAATCAAAACAGCATGCTATTGGCATTAACACAGACATAGACCAATGAAACAGAATAGAGAGCTCAGAAAGAAATTCCTGTGTATGTGGTCAAACAATCTGTGACAAGGATGCTAAGGCTAACACAGTTGGGAAAGGATAATTTCTTCACAATTGATGTTGGGAAAACTGGATATCTACATCCAAAAAAAAAAAAAAAATGAAGTTAGACCCCTCACTTATGCCATATATAAAAATTTACTCAAAATGGATTGAAGGCCTAAACATAAGAACTGAAACTGGAAAGTTAGAAAAAAGCATAGGGGAAAGCTTCATGGCATTGGATTTAGCAAGGATTTCTTGTATAGGACATCAAAAGAACAATCAACAAAAGCAAAAATAGGTGAATGGGTTGCATTATATTTAAGAATTTCTGTGCAGCAAAGGAAAAATCATCAGAGTGAAAAGGCAACCTATGATACCAGAAAAAAAAAGATTTGCAAATCATATATCTGATAGGGGATTAATATTCAGAATATATAAAGAACTCGTACAACTCAACATCAACAAAGAATAGAAACAAATAACCTGATTAAAATATGAGCAAAGGACTTAACTAGACATTTCTTTAAAGAAGATATACAGGGGCTGGGGTCGTGGCTCAGTGGTAGAGCGCTTGCCTTGCACGCGTGAGGCACTGGGTTCGATCCTCAGCACCACATACAAAATACATACATAAATAAATAAAATAAAGGTTGTTTAAAAAAAAAAAGAAGATATACAAATGGCCAGCAAACATATGAAATGATATTCAACATAACTAGCTATTGGGAAAATGCAAATCAAAACCATAATGAGACAGCATCTCTCAGCCATATTAGAAAAAAAAAATGAAAAAAGAAAGCAAAAACAAACAAACAGAAAATAACACATGTTGGTGAGAATCTGGAGAATTTGGAACCCTTATGCACTGTTGGTAGAATGTGAAGAGGTGCAGCTATTATGGAAAACAGCAGGGAATGTCCTCAAATAACTAAGAATAAAATTATCATATGATCCAACAATCCCACTTCAGGTATGTATCCCAAAGAGCTGAAAACAGGATCTTGAAGAGGTATTTGCACATGTATGTTCATTGAAATATAAGTCACAATTGTCTAGAGGTAGAAACCTAAAATATCCATTGGTGGATAAATGGATAAAGAAAATGTGGTATATATACACAATGGAATAATATCCAGATTTAAAAAGAAAGAACTCCTGTCACATGCTACAACATGAATGAGTCTTCAGGATATTATACTAAGAAAAATATTTGTCCCCAAAAGACAAACACTGCATGATTCCATTTATATTAGGTATCTAAAGTAGTTAAGCTCTTAGGAAAACAGAATGATGGCGGCTAGGTACAGGGTGGGGGAAGGTGAAAAGAGGAAGTTGTCATTCAATGGTATAGTGTTTCAGTTTTGCAAGAGATGAAAAAATTCTAGAGTTCTATTTCAAACAATGTGCATATAGTTAACATTATTGTACTGTTAAGATGATAAATTTGGTATATTTTATGCCACGATAATTTAAAAACAATATAAGAGTATGCTCTCAGAATATAGAGCAGCCTTTTGTAAAAACAATTTGCAATCCAGTTTCAACATAGTGTTGAAGTGGTCTCTTCCTGTTTCATTGAAAACTACTAAAAGTGTCAGTCTTAGTGTCTTAAAACCTCTTATCTAAGTAAGAGGAACTTCAGAATGCCAAGGTCCCCCAAGACTGCTCATTGGGGAATGGTCCACTTGAGGGTTTGGAGAATAAAGTCCCACTGGTAATAAGGAAGCTGTGCTGCCTTGCCTGGTGCTCTGGAACATGTTCTCAGGACAACCTTTAGTGGATAAGGGTCATGGGTTTGGAATCCTGGGTCTCAACAGAACAATGCCATCATACAATTAATATATACCTCACACACAACATGAAAATAAATTCTAAATGGATCAAGAATATAAATGTAGCTAGGTGCAGTGGAATGCACCTGTAGTTCTAGTCACTTGGGACTCTGAGGCAGGAGGATTGCTTAAGCCTAGGAGTTCATGGCTAGTCTGGGCAACATAGTGAGATGCCTTTTCAAAAAATGAATGTAGAGGAGGGAGAGAAAGATGAGCAGGTAGAGGACAGGGAATTTATAGGGCAGTGAAATTATTCTGTATGCTATTGTAATGGAGGATACATGTCATTATATATTAACCAAAAACCAAGAACTTATATAACAAAAAGTTAATCCTAAACTATGGATTTAGTAAATAATTGTAATGGTTAATCTGAATTGTCAACTTGATTGAATTAAGAGATGCTGAAGATTAAGAGGCTTCTGGGTGTGTCGATGAGGGTGTGTCTAGCAAGTGGGATAGTGAACTGGAGACCCTCCCTAAGCATGGGCAGCACCATCCAAAAGGTTGGAGGTTTGGATGGAATAAAAGTTGAAAGAACAAGGAAGCAGCAGCAAATGCAAGCTTGATTCTTCTTGAAAATGTTCTTTTTTTGCAGGGTACAGGTGGGATTTTAGCTTTATTTTACATAATACAGAATAAAGCATGCCAAGACAATTTTAAGAATGGAATTGTATCCTTTATATTTTGTTTTGTGACTTCAAATTCATGTTAGTGGGTAAACTACAGTGCTTATGCTTGCATGTAGATATTTACTATGGAGAAAGTATACACACATACATATATATATGTGTATCCATATATATATGCATATATATATCTCCTTAGCTCATTTATTTTTTGTTCTTTTTAGTTATACATGATAGTAGAATGTATTTTGATATATCATACATACATGGAGTATAACTTCCCATTTTTGTGGTTGTACATGATGTGGAAATACACTGGTCATGTATTCATATATGAACACAGGAAAGTTATGTCCAATTCATTCTACTGTCTTTCCTATTCCTCCCTTCCTCTCATTTCCTCTGTCCAATCTGGTGAATCTGCACACCCTTCATTGTGAGTCGTAGCCACATATCAGAGAGTGTATTCGGCTTTGGGTTTTTGTGATTGGCTTATTTCACTTAGCATGATAGTCTCCATCCAGTTCCTTCCATTTAGCAGCAAATGTCACAATTTGAAAGGGTTCTTTGGGGGGGGGGTAACCAGGGATTGAACTCAGTGGCACTTGACCACTGAGCCACATCCTCAGCCCTAGTTTGCATTTTAGAGACAGGGTCTCACTGAGTTGCTTAGTACCTCGCTTTTGCTGAGGGTGGCTTTGAACTTGCAATCCTCCTGCCCCAACCTCCCTTGCCACTGGAATTACAGGCCTACACCATCACACCTGGCTGAAAGGGTTCTTGATTGCTGCTGTGATTGCCTGAGAACATCAGACTCCAGCTCCTTCATCTTCCAAAGTGGACTCTGCCAGTGATTCTCCAGGGAGTTTCCGGAAGCCTTTGGTATGGGACTGGGGTAGCATCATTGATCTCTCTTGTTCTGAGACTTCAGCATCTTGTATTGCACAGCTACTTGTTGCTCCAGATCTCTAGCCTGCAGAAGGCCATTGTGGACTATCCAGCTTCTGGTTGTGTAAGCAAATCTAATAATACCCTTTTAATAATCATACATATATTATTATATAAAATATATATTATTAATGATATCATATATGATTATAAAAAGGGTACTATTAGATTGGCTATAATAATCATATATATTGATTCTGCTCATCTACCCTAATATAATAATAATGTATCAATGTGGGTTCATCCATTGTAATAAATGTATCACACCAATTCAAGATGTTAAAAATAGTGAACCAGTATGTGAGGATGGGGTCAGCAAAGAGGTATATCTGAACTCTGTACTTTTCATTCAATTTTTCCACAAACTAAAACTGCTCTTAAAAATTTAATTTTTGAGTAAATATCATCATATGTATATATTGTTGTACGGAAGCAGAATTATTAAAAATAAAGATTTAAAACATCTCCTTGGCATAAGAAATATGTCTAGATTTTCCTTCAAACAATTCAATGTTAGGGTATAAAAATAAAGTTGATAATTACTGGGAAAAATGTTAACTTAAAAAGTGAGACAGAGGGGCTGAGGTTGTGGCTCAGTGAGAGCACTTGCCTAACATACATGAGGCACTGGTTCAATCCCAGCACCACATAAAAAAAATACTAAATAAACAAGATAAAGGTATTGTATCCATCTACAACTGAAAATATATTTTTAAAAAATGAGACAGAAGATGCAAGGGAATAAATGTGAAACATAATGTCAAAGAACTAGAAGGAACTATAGATTAATAAATACATAATTTGATAATAATGACATTTATAAAATACATTTAAAAACTACAACACAATAAGGAAGGAACTATACACCACTAGAAAATTAAGCAAAAGATGTGAATAGTCTATTTTTTAAAAGAAGAGCAACAAATGGTCAATAAACATTTGAAAGAATTCAGTTTACAATTATGAGATTCTATTTGTCATCTATGAAATTGGCAAATTTTTAAAAAGAGATAATAGGGATGGTGAGGAATCAAACAGGCACTGTCAGATATCACTAAGAAGGACTGTAAATTGGATAAACTTCAGTAAGAAAAATGACCCAAACTTTAGCAAGCCAATACATAATTGCATAGTTTTTGTTTTCATGTTAGGACACTACCTAAGAAGTACACCTAGGTAAATAAAATTTACCCTAGGTAAATAAAACTTTGACTTGTTAGTGATTATCAATTTGCCTATTTTACAAGTGTAAATGTAGACATAAACTTGTATAAAATTGGTACAATGATATATTTTTTAAAATTTTACCTTTGAGGCTTCTTTTTTAAAAAATTTTTTTAAGTTGTAGATGGACAATATCTTTATTTTATTTCTTTTTATATGGTGCTGAGGATTGAACCCAGGGCCTCACACTTGCGAGGCAAGCACTCTACCACTGAGCCACAATCTCAGCCCTGAGGCTTCTTTATATTCGTTGCTTCTTTTCTTTATTTATTCTAATTAGGTATGTATGACAGAAGAATGCATTTTGATTGATTGTACACAAATGGAGCACAACTTTTCATTTCTCTGGTTGTACATGATGTAGAGTCACACCATATGTGTTGTCATACATATACCTAGGGCAATGATGTCCTTCTCATTCCACCATCTTTCCTGTTCCCATGCCCCCTCCTCTTTCCTCCCTCCCCTTTGACAAATCAAAGTTTCTCCATTCTTCCCATACCTCCACTTATGGATCAGCATCCACTTATCAGAGGGAACATTCAGCCTTTGGTTTTTGGGGATTAACTTACTTCACCTAGCATGATATTCTCCAACTCCATCCATTTACCTGCTAATGCCATAATTTTATTATCTTTTAATGCTGGGTAATATTCCATTGTGTGTATGTATGTGTGTATGTATGTGTATGTGTGTGTGTGTGTGTGTGTGTGTGTATCACAGTTTCTGTATCCATTCATCTATTGAAGGGCATCCAGGTTGGTTCCACAGTTTAGCAATTGTGAATTGTGCTGCTATAAACATTGAAGTGGCTGCATCACAGTAGTATGCTGTTTTTAAGTCCTTTGGGTATAGATTGAGGAGTGAGATAGTTGGGTCAAATAGCAGTTCCATTCCATGCTTTCTAAGGAATCTCCATTCTGCTTTCCAGATTGGTTGTACCAATTTGCAGTCCCACCAGTAATGTATGAGTGTGCCTTTTCCCCCACAGCCTTGCCAACACTTATTGTTGTTTGTATTCTTGATAACTGCCATTCTGACTGGCACGAGATGAAATCTTAGAGTAGTTTTGATTTGCATTTCTCTAATTACTAGAGATGTTGAACATGTCTTTATATATTTGTTGATTGATTGTATATCTTCTGAGAAGTGTCTGTTTAGCTCCTTAGCCCATTTGTTGATTGGGTTGTTTGTTGTTTTGGTGTTAAGTTTTTTGAGTTCTTTATATATCCTGGAGGTTAGTGCTCTATTAGATGTGTGTGTGGCAAAAATTTGCTCCCACAATGTGGGCTCTCTGTTCACCTCATTGATTTTTTTCTGAGATTTTAGTTTGAATCCATCCCATTTACTGATTCTTGATTTTATTTCTTATACTTCAGGAGTCTTGTTAAGAAACTCAGGGCCTACTCTGACATGATGAAGGTTTAGTCCTACTTTTCTTCAATTAAGGACAGGGTCTCTGGTCTAATTTCTAGGTCATTGATACACTTTGAGTTGAGTTTTGTGCATGGTGAGAGATAGGAGTTTAGTTTCATTTTGCTGCATATGGATTTCCAGTTTTCCCAGCACTATTTGTTGAAGAAGCTATCTTTTCTCCAATGTATGTTTTTGGTGCCTTTGTCTAGTATGAGATAACTGTATCTATGTACCATTGGTCTACACATCTATTTTGGTGCCAATACCATGCCATTTTTGTTACTATAGCTTTGTTTTATAGTTTAGGGTCTGGTATTGTGATGCTTCCTGCTTCACTCTTCTTGCTAAGGATTGCTTTGGCTATTCTGGGTCTCTTATTCTTCCAAATGAATTTCATGATTTTATTTCTATAAATAATGACATTTGGATTTTAATAGAAATAACATTGAATCTGTATAGCGCTTTGGGTAGTATGGCCATTTTGACAATATTGATTCTGCCTATCCAAGAGCATGGGAGATCTTTCCATCTTCTAAGGTCTTCTTCAATTTCTTTCTTTAGTGTTCTGTAGTTTTTGTTGTAGAGGTCTTTCACCTCTTTGTTAAATTGATTTCCAAGTATTTTATTTTTTAAGGCTATTGTGAATGGGGTTTTTCCTAATTTCTCTTTCAGAGGATTCATCACTGATATAGGAATGCATTTGATTTATGGGTATTGATTTTATATCCTGCTACTTTGCTGAAAGTTTATTAATTCTAGAAATTTTCTGGTGGAATTTTTTGGATCCTCTAAGTATAGAATCATGTCATCAGCAAATAATGATAGTTTGAATTCTTTTCCTTTTCATATTTCTTTAATTTCTTTCATCTGTCTAATTGCTCTGGCTAGAGTTTCAAGGACTATGTTGAATGGAAGTGGTGAAAGAGAGCATCCCTGTCTTGTTCCTGTTTTTAGAGGGAATGCTTCCAATTTTCCTCCATTTAGGATGATGTTGGCCTTTGGTTTAGCATAGACAGCTTTTACAACGTTGAGGTATGTTCCAACTATCCCTAGTTTTTCTAGTGTTCTAGTGTTTTGAAGTAGTGCTGTATTTGTCAAATGCTCTCTCTGCATCAATGGATATAATTATAGGATTCTTATAGACTTAAAAGTCTATTGATGTGATGAACTATGTTTATTGATTTCCGTATGTTGAACCAAACTTGCATCCCTGGAATGAACCCCACTTGATCATGGTGCACTATGTTTTTAATGTGTTTTTGTATGCGATTTGCCAAAATTTTATTGAGAATTTTTGCATCTATGTTCGTCAGGGATATTGGTCTGAAATTTTCTTTCCTTGATGTGTCTCTGCCTGTTTTTGGTATCAGGATGATATTAACCTCATAGAATGAGTTTGGAAGAGTTCCCTCCTTTTCTATTTCATGGAATAATTTGAGGAGTATTGGTATTAATTCTTCTTTGTAGGTCTTGTAGAACTCAGCTGTGAATCCAGCTAGTCCCAGGGTTTTCTTGGTTGGTAGGCTGTTGATGGCATCTTCTATTTCCTTGTTTGAAATTGATCTGTTTAAATTGTGTATATCTCCCGATTCAGTCTGGGTTGATGATATGCCCCTAGAAAGTTGTCAGTGTCTTTGAGTTTTTCTATTTTACTGGAGTATAAATTTTCATAATAGTTTCTAATTGTCTTCTGTATTTCAGTAATATTTCCTTTTTCATCATGAATTTTAGTAATTTGAGCTTTCTGTCTCCTTTTTGTTAGGGTGGCTAAGGGTTTGTCAATTTTATTTTTCATAGAACCAACTTTTTGTTTTGTCAACTTTTTCAATTATTTCTTTTGTTTCAATTTCATTGATTTCAGCCCTGATTTTAATTATTTCCTGTCTTCTACTACTTTTGGTGTTGGTTTGTTCTTCTTTTTCTAGGGCTTTGAGATGTAATGTCAGGCCATTTATTTGTTGACTTTTTATTCTTTTAATGAATGAGCTTAATGCAATGAACTTTCTTCTTAGCACTGCCTTCATAGTGTCCCAGAGATTTTGATATGTTGTATTGAAGTTCTTGTTTACTTCTAAGAATTTTTTTATCTCCTCCTTGATGTCTTTTGTTATTCATGCATCATTCAATAGCATATTGTTTAGTCTCCAGGTGTTGTAGTATTTTCTATTTTTTATTTTGTCATTGATTTCTAATTTCATTCCATTATAGAATGCAGGGTAGTATCTCTATTTTTTTGCACTTGCTAAGACTTTCTTTGTGGCCTAACATATGATCTCTTTTAGAGAAGGATCAATGTACTGCTGAGAAAAAAATTGTATTCACTCATTGATGGATGGAATATTCTCTGTATGTCTGTTAAGTCTAAATTATTGTTCTATTGAGTTCTATAGATTTTTTAATTTAGTTTTTGTTTGAAAGATCTTTCCAGTGGTGAGAGAAGTGTATTAAAGTCACCCAGTATTATCATGTTGTAATCTATTTGATTCTTGTAGTTAAAAAGGGTTTGTTTGATATACATAGATGCCCCATTGTTTGGGGCATACATATTTATGATTGTTATGTTTTGTTGATGTATGCTTCCCTTAAGCAGTATGAAATGTCCCTCTTTGTCCCTTGTCACTAAATTTGGTTTGAAGTCCACTTTATCTTATATGAGGATGCAAACCTCTGCTTATTTACACAGTCCATGTGATTGATACTTTTTTCCCCACCCTTTCGCCTTTAGTCTGTGAATGTCTTTTCCTATGAGATGAGTCTCTTGAAGGCAGCATATTGTTGATTTTTTTAAAAAATTCAATCTGTCAGTCTATCTCTTTTAATTGATGAATTTAGGCCATTCACATTCAGGGTTACTATTGAAATATGATTTGCAATCCCGGTCATTTTGGTTTATTTTTGGTTTTTAACTTGACTTGGTTTCTCCTTTGATTGGGCTTTCCTTTAGTGTAGTTCCTCTCTTTGCAGATTTTCATTGTTAGTTTTCATTTCCTCCTCATGGAATATTTTCCCAGGAATGCCCTGTAGTGCAGATTTTCTCACTGTAAATTCTTTCAACTTTTTTTTATCATGGAGGTTTTTATTCATCTTCAAATCTGAAGCTTAATTTTGCTGAATATAGGATTCTTGGTTGGCATTTTTCTTTCAGAGCTTGGTATATGTTGTTCTAGGATCTCCTGGGTTTGGGGATCTGGGTTGAAAAATCTGAGATCTGAATTGGTCTCCCCTTATATGTAATCTGATTCCTCTTTCTTGCAGCCTTTAAAATTCTATCCTCATTCTGTATGCTATGCATTTTCATTACAATGTGATTTGGTGTAGATCTGTTGTAATTTTGTACATTTAGTGTCCTGTAAACCTCTTGTATTTAATTTTTCAATTCATTCTTTATGTTTGGGAAATTTTCTGATATTATTTCATTGAAGAGATTGTGCATTCCTTTGGTTTGTATCTCTGTGCCTTCCTCTATCCCAATAAATCTTATATTTGGTCTTTTGATGCTATCCCATAATTCTTGGATGTTCTGTTCATGGTTTCTTACCATTTTCATTGTGTGGTCTACTTTAATTTCAAGATTGTATATTTTGTCTTCATTATCTGAGGTTCTGTCTTCCAAGTGATCTAGTCTGTTGGTGGTGCTTTCTATTAAGCTTTTTTGTTTGTTTATTATTTCCCTCATTTCAAGGATTTCTGATTTTTTTTTTCAGAATCTCTCTTTCTTGAAGCAATCTTTCACTACCTGTATTTGTTCCCTTATCTCTTTGTTGGTGTAATCAATGGTTGCCTGTATTTGCTCTCTTCTGTCTTTGTTGGAGTAATCAATTTTTGCCTGTATTTTTTACTTAGGTCATTCTTTAATTCACAGATTATTTTAATTATGTACATTCTGAATTCTTTCTCTGACATTGTAGTATATTGGTTTGTTTGGGTCACTTTCTTTCCTTGTTTTTTCATGTTGACTATGTGTCTTCCTTTCTTGCAGTGCAGATCTGAGAAATTGCAATTTCTACCTATAATCTTGTAGTGTCCCTGCAGATTACCTATACCTCACCTTGGTGTTCACTTCCAGTCCCCAGCACGTGTCCCCAGATGGATGCTACTGCAACTAAAGATAGTGGTGGAAGTAGCAGAGGTAACTCAAGATAGTAGTGGGGTGGCCCAAGATGGATAAAACCACTTTCAGAGATGGGTCTGAAAGGGTGAGACTTACAATGGCTTTGGGCTGCCTGTTCAGAGATGCAGTGCTGTGGCATGCTGTGCTGTGGTGGGCAGCTGTCTCCAGGCCCTGTCTGTTGTCACAAGATGGAAGTTACTATATGGGGAGGGCTATGGTGATGGCTGCAGTGTCCCAAGATGGATCTGGGACAGGGAGCAAAGTGTTGGTAAAAGGGGAGCCACAGCATGGACCTCCATTCTGTGTGGGGACAGTCCTGGGCCTGGGCTCTCACATAGGTCAGCAGGGAGTGGTCCTGGGCCTGGGCCTGGGCTTCTGTCTGGGTCCATGGGGGTGGGCCTGGGACTGGGTCCCATGGGTTGGCAGGGGTGGTCCTGATATTTTTCTTCAATAGAATGTAAATAATTTTTGTCTTGCATGAGTGAAAATTTTTTCTGCTCTGCAAAGAAGATAGCATCAAAGGCTATGGTTTGTTGTCCCATAGGAAATTAACCAGGTTTATATCTAGTTTAACAATGGTTTAGAATAATTACAGTATTCTCTTTTTCCTTATACTTTCTCAAAACTTTCTTTGAACTAGACTTGTTTTTTCTGGTTTCTTCATTAATGAACTAAAATGAAAACTTAACCTGGGTTTACTCAGTGTTTGAGAATTATTTGTTAATAGTCTGAATATTATACAGGAGTATAATTTGGCCAGATATTTTAAGTCTTAAAAATGTACATGCTCTTTTCTCTTTTACCTATTGATTTCATGTGTAAGAATTGCTCCTAGGAAGATAAGAATATGCTTGAAGATCAAGCTCTAAGAATGTTAATGAATGCACTATATCAATTAATAATGAAAATCAGAAAGAAATGTGCAACATTAGGGAATCATTTAATCCTTAAATGTTTTGGAAATCATTTGGTTTCCAAATAAGTAAAATTTGTAGGTTTTTAAATTTTCTTTAATCTCTTTCATATTTCTTGTGATACTTTCTCTTTTTTTTTTTTTTTTTTTTTTTTTTTTTTTTTTTTTTTTTTTTTTTGGTACTGAAGATTGAACTCAGGGGTACTCGACCACTGAGCCACATCCCCAGCCCTATTTTGTGTTTTATGTAGAGACAGGGTCTCACTGAGTTGCTTAGCGCCTCGCTGTTGCTGAGGCTGGCTCTGAACTCTCGATTCTCCTGTCTCAGCCTCCCTAAGTGCTGGGATTACAGGCTTGCGCCACCGCGCCCAGCTTCTTGTGACACTTTCAAAAGAAATAAAACAAAGTTTGAAAATCACAAAGTCTAGTTATGTTGTTTTTTCCATTCTTGTTAAAGTCTGTTGAGACATTTAGCCCTTGGCTGTAGATTTTCTCACTGATCCTATCTCAGGGAACTTCAGAGTCTTTAAGCAGGAATGAACAATTCAATACCTTACTTTTCAATGCCCTAATATCCCATTTTTCCAGTAAAAAGAAATAGGGTTGCTTCTGTAATTCACTCCAAATGTTTTAGATCCTGTCTTCATTCATAACTTTTCATCTCCAATGCTTCTGTGGCTTTTGCACTGCTTTGCTTTTAGAATAAAATGCCTTCATTGCCTCTCTTTTCTTTTTTAATTAAAAAGTAACATGTTTATTGGAAAAACTGATCAGAAAATACATAAATATTTCTTAAAAGAAAATTAAAACATTGCAAACCGAAAATTGCCACTCAGCATTTTTATAACCTTTGAAACTTTTTGCTGGGAATAGTTTTTTATCTGCTGTACCTAAGTGGGATCCTGCTACTCATTTTACTTTTATTATCTGCTTTTGTCACTGAAAGATTTATCTTACCAAGTAAATCAATATCACTCTACATCATCAATATTATAGCTGAAAACAACTTATTGTATGGCTACAATATTTTTTATTTAACTCAGGATGTTTCAACATTGACATAGCACTATTAACATTTTGGGCTGGATAATTCTTTGTTGTGGGAAGCAGTGTTCTACATTGTAGGGTGTTTAATAGCCTCCCTGTCCTCACCTTCCCCCAAGTTCTGACAATCAAAAGTATCTCCAGATATCTCCTAATGTTTCACGTGGACAATATTTCCTCAGCTGAGAACCATTGATCTAACCAATCTGCTATTGTTTAACTTTTAGGTTTTTATCTATTTTGTTGCAATTTAAAACATAGAGTATAAAGTTCCTGACATAGAGTATAAACCCAGCACGTCTTTAAATGATTTCTATAACATATTCTTACTAAAGAATAGGGCATTTAAAATTTTCATGTCTATTCCCAGATTGCCTTCCAGAAAGGTTGTATCAATTTATAGCACCACTGAAAGAACATAAATGTCTTTTCCCCAATCTTGTACATTTAGGTATTATCAATCTTTTAAATCATTCTTAGTGATAAATCAAAACAAAATATAACTTTGTGCTTTCAATTTGTAATTCTTTAGTTGCTAACCAGGTTGGTAACTTTTACTATGTTTATTGGCTATTTATATTACTGCTTTTATGAACTATTAATGTCCATTGCCCATTCTTGATTTTTTAGAGCTATTAATTCTTTCCT
The DNA here is from genome assembly GCA_004024805.1 of Geosciurus inauris. Taxonomy (NCBI): domain Eukaryota; kingdom Metazoa; phylum Chordata; class Mammalia; order Rodentia; family Sciuridae; genus Geosciurus; species Geosciurus inauris. The sequence continues at coordinate 107,113 of PVHX01005792.1, forward strand.
CCAATTTATTTTCTTGTAACCTTTGTGCTGGGTTTTTCCGTGCAGAAGGCATACATTTTTATATTGTCAGATTATTGGCCTTTTGTTATGGTTGTTTACCTTTAATGGTGTCGTGTTTAGAAAGATCACCTCTGAAATCTTAAATTTATGTTTTACTTTATTAGCCTAACTATTTGCTATATTTTTGACACTCTCACACTGAACTTTTTTTTTTCTTTTTTAAATCTCTAGACCACAGCATCTCAAGCTTGAGTGTATGGATGCACCATCTGAAAAATCTTTTTAAGATGCAAGCTTGGAAGGGGAAAAAGAGATTTTGCATTTCCAACAAGGTATTGTCATATCCCTGGACTACTATTTGGTTCACAAGGTCCTAAATCTTCAGACCTCGATCCTCTGTATTCCCTATTTCATTCTTTGTCTCTCTCTGAATTTGCTTTCCTTTCTACCTAGTATGTGCAACCCAAGGGCAGCAATTTCAACTATAATTCACCTCTTTGTTTTTCTGGAACAACAATTCTGGCAATCTCCACCCCAGTGAAGCCATAATTTCTCCCAGTTGCCAGCCACAGCAAGTCACAGAGCTTCCACATGCTTGTGTTATAAATGTATGATCTCTAAAGTCCATCAGCAACCCTTCACTTTGCTCCTAGTCAATTCCCCTTTTCATTCCTTATAGTAACTTTGCCTAAATAACTAATCTCCTCAAGACCTATTCCCTCTCTCAGGCCTCTTAGTCAATGAACAGTGAAAAGAGAACCTCTTCAAATCATCTGGTGAAAGTCACATTAGGCATAGTAAGTACTGCACACTCATAAAACCCTACTCAAAAACAGTGTCTGCTGGATGTGGTGGCGCATGCCTGTAATCCCAGCACTTTGGGAGGCTGAGACAGGAAAATCGCGAGTTCAAAGCCAGCCTCAGCAACCGCGAGGTGCTAAGCAACTCAGTGAGACCCTGTCTCTACATAAAACACAAAATAGGGCTGGGGATGTGGCTCAGTGGTTGAGTATCCCTGAATTCAACCCCGGGTACCAAAAAAAAAAAAAAAGAAAGAAAGAAAGAAAGAAAGAGAGAGAGAGAGAGAGAGGGAGAGAGAGAGAGAGAGAACACAGTGTCATATTAAGATTTTCCAACACTTAAAAATTTACCTTTAAAGATTTATGAACTAAACGAGATGATTTATTTAATAAACACCTCAGTTTTTACAATGTGCCTGCCAACCT